>WJFF01000087.1:94584-106272 GCA_011800825.1 Fonsecaea pugnacius | reverse complement strand
GCTGGGAGGTGGTGGAAACGGTGCCCAACACCCAGGGGGAAGTGCAACAAACTGTCCAGGTGCTTGCCACATGCTTAGTAGCGTTTACCTAGCTGTTCAGGTAGCTCTGCTTCTGCCCAAGCGAATGAATAACGAGTTGCAGCCCCTGGAAAGATACTGCGCATGAGTGCATGGGTGCCTACCATGGTTGCATGGCAATAGAATTTTAGATTTTTAGTGCCCATATATCATCCCACACATCATCCTCTTCTGATCTTTTTCGCTCAACTACTTGTCAACAAAATTGTATATGAGAAATGGCGACGCTACATAGTCCAAAAAAAAAAGAGAATGAGGAAAAGATTGCAAGTACAAGCAAAAAATGAAAGGGGTGTCTCTGTGTTCGCTCCAGCTCCTCATCCCTTCCCCTTCCCCTTCACCATATACTGCTCCTCCTCCCAGTTTCCCACGTCCCGTACTGAGCTCACAGAGAAACCTTTAGAACTCGTAGACTGGTGCCTTGAATAGGACATTCACCGCAGATTGTGGGGTGGATCCTGCAGCACCGGCGGATCCAGGCTCTTTTCCATTGTTCCCTCCACCTCCCGATGTACCAGATGTCGGCCCCTTTCCTCTGACCTCGACCGCCACGAAAGCCGCAAATCTGATCCGGCCCTCGTTTGCGCCAGGTGGAGGAGCCAGTTGTGCCGGATCGACTGCCATGCTGTTTCTAACATGTCCACGTTGATCCTCGCCATCATTTCCAGCAGCAGAAGGGGTACCTTCAGAACGACCCTCACCACGCGCCGAAATCGAGGGCTTTTTGTTGACGAAACCGCCTAGGAAACTTGACTTTTTTGAGTGCTTCTCGCTTACACCCTTGACGGTCGTCTGGCTGCTGGTGCCGCTTTCGTTTCGTCCCTGTTGGCCTCCCGCCCCGGCGGGCTGGGCGGCTTGCGACGCAGCTTTGCCAGCGGCTTCACGAATCTCGGCCTCAACGTCCCGGTCTCGTGGTCCATCGTCTGTGCTGGCCGTGCTCATCTGATCACCTTCTTCCTGTGCTCGCGCCTGTTCTTGAGCCTTGGCTTGAGCCGCTTGTTGTTGGAGCACGCGTTCGTCTGGACCAGGGTTGGTCAAGGCAACGATTTGTGGCTCGATCTTCATATATGTCTCATTCACGGGAGTCCCGGGCATGAAATATTCGATACAGATCTCTCGCGACTCCAGCGGGATATTGGACGCAATGCCAATGGCTTGCCCAACAATCATGCCAACCCCCTCAACAAGCCCGGGAGGCGGGGGATCCGTCAAGTTTGCTTTCAGAGATTCGGTGAGCTGATGGGTATAGTGCTTGTTCATAGTTTCAATGTAATGTTCCACTTGCGACGAATTGAGCACATCCTGCAACCCTTCAATGGTCGTGAGTCGCCAGGTTGTGATTTTGGTTGTTAGATCGTCCCGCTGCTCGTCTGTCAAGAGAGAACCAGCGTGCCCCCCACGCCGCAGGTTATGTTCGATGTGCTTCAACTGTGCAGACAAGGACGGCTCGATGCCAGGGTGAAAAGTGTGCTGGAAGATACTCTCATAAAGCCACCGAGTAATACAAGCGCGCCCAATTGCAGTCATTTCTTTCGTGCCAACAGTGTGAGCATCCTGGTTGCACACATGTCGCAGCCAAGGTGGGATTGCCCGCCAATTCTTCCGGATGTTGAAGGAAAGGTTGTTGATTGCTTGACTGAGACGTTCAAATCTCGCTGTATATTGGGCATCATCAAGGGATGTTTTCGACATGGAAAGCCGCTGGGTGGCTACAGTATTTTGCAGCTGCGTAACTTGAGCCTGCTGTTCAAAGTAATAGCGCTTGACCTTGGAATATTTCGCCTGTAACTCCTCGTGACGTTGGAGCAACTGGTTATAGTCTAATTGGCTGATATCTTCCCGGCTTCTTGGGGGAGGTGTGCTTCGACCTTGCTCAGATGCCACTTGCTGAGACATCCTCACCCTTGGGTCCGCTTGGCTTTGGCTTTGATATTGATTCTGGTCGTCAGATCGGGCCTCTCTCTGAGATAACTGCTGGCGAATGCCCCCATTGGGCGGGTCGCCTCTTGCCATAGTGGTCTGGGGTGGCTGTTGGCCTTGAGTGGCTGACTGTGAGGAAAAACGATTGGTTGCGGCCGTAGAAGGACGAGAGTCTTGGACAATTTGAGGATGAACCGGAGTGTTGATAGGAGAAGGAGGGCCCAGAGAGGCCTGTGATGGTGGTCGAAGGTGGTGATACGGGTCAGACTCTACGTTGTTGGATCGAGACTGCTGGGGTTGGTACGGCAGGTAATGTTCCGAGGTGTTGGCAGACTCGGTTTGGTGATATGCCTGGTACTGCTCGTGTTGTGGGCTGAAGTGCGGAGCGTCTTCAGCGTAGTCGACGGATTGATGCGTTAATTGACTTTGTGGAGAGTCAAATTGGGCCTGAGCTCTCTGGTATTGCTCGTATTGGGGTTGATCGGGGGTCTGGTCTGTAGGTGCGGCTGAGGCTTCTGTCGGCGGTGGGGCAGGGTAATATGTCGAATGTCTGGCAGGGTGCTGAGATTGCGGCGAGGTCTGGGTTGAATATTGGTCGCGGGTTGTGAGTTCAGGAGGATGCGACTTCCTCAAAAGATGGACCGAACTTGATCGTCCAAGAGGTTTGCGCTCAGGCGGACCGTTTTCTTTTTCCTTGTCTCTCTGCTTGTCTTCGTCCTTGCTCTTGTCTTTGATCAAGCTCGTGATGAAACTGCGCTTGGATCGTTTGTGCTCCTTGTCCTCTAGGGTTCGAACCTGCCTCGATTGGCCAAACGTCGTCTGCCCCGGTATGGGGGTTGGGCCTTCGGGAATGAAGGCTTGCTGCTGGGACAGCGGAGGGACAATATTTACTTGCGGCCTTTGGCTTCCATACACGTCCGGGATGGAAGAACTGCGAGCGCTTTGGGTGCGTCCCGGGTGGGGAGGGGCAGCTGGAGGTTGAGGCTGGGACAGGGAATCCGAGGCTTGCCCCTGATAATGAAGATCGTTTAAAGGATGCGGTTGCGAAGACTGCTGAGGATAGAGTTGGTGCTGCTGATGCTGTTGCTGAGGGTCGAAGTAAGGTTGTTGACGTCCCTGGTGCTGAGGTTGGGGCTGTTGCGGTTGTTGCTGATGGAGATGTGGATCAGGGTGTGTCTGAGGGTCTTCTATGGAGGCCTGCGACTTGTTGGTCTTGAAAAGCCGCTGCATTGAAACCGCATCCGCCGCGAGGGGATCGAAAGGTGCTACAGCGTATTCTCAGACTGCGGGTTATGGAAACAATTCAAAGGGCAAATAAAGTGTCAGCCGCAGTGCTCGACGCAAAATAATGGAAGCGGGCTGACCCTTTGATTATGGGAGGGATGGAAAGGAAAACGCCTCCCAAGCCTGAGGGGCCTGCGCTGCACCCAATAGTCAAGACATGCAGCCGTTCAGCCTCTCTGCGTTCCGGATTGGAATCTGCTTAATGACATCCATTCGCCCAATTAAGGATTGAGGTCCTGTTCTAGCTGCTTAACTAGTTTTGGCTGCCTTTGAAGCTGTGCAACTCTCAAACTCTCACTGGTATTTGTTTCATGGCTAGTCCAGGTCAACCCAAGCTTCTAGTACGGAGTACCTGAACTTGTGTCAAAGTGTCACTCGCCTGTCAGCCCCTTCAGCCCTATCCCAGAAACCGTCGTGGGGGGAGCCGTTTTGAAGCTTCCAGATATAGCACAACGCCTTTCAACGGCAGCCACATCCATTATTCGCGAGGTCGAGTGACTTTAAAACCCGCCCTCAAATTGCGTTCTCTGGCCAATGCACTCAGGCAGCACTTCGCAAGACTAAGGCCTGACTATCACTTCCTCGACTTTACTAGATGCATAAGCTCGATGGGGGCTGAAATCCATCTTCCCGAGGATGTTACCAGACACAGAACGGCGCCGGAGACGGCATCCTTCCACTTTGTGTTGGGCTCGTACAGGACCTGCCGCTCGACAAATAATCCGGTGTCCACCTTCAATCAGTCGATCATGTCTCTTCAAATGGTCAATTCCTATTCACTTCCATGGTGCGGATAGCGGTACTAACAAGGCGGCGCCTCGTCTTTTTGGTGGCTCCGAAAACTTGGCGGCAGACTCTCAGGGGTGGAATATCAATCAGTCTCGTCCTCGAAACTTGGAAGGATCACATCGAATCCAGGATCCTCGTCTATCTGGACGTCTGGAGTACCACCCTCTTGATCTTCTTCGTCCACTTGTGGTTCTTTCTGCTTCACCTTTGCTCGGTATGCTATCCAGGCTCCATCGCCCAGACCAGCCCCAAGCGGATTCTGATTGAAAATGGATTGTTTTCCGCCAGCTTTCTTTTTGTTGTCTTTAGGACCAGTGATCTCTTGCTCCTTGATGTCCAGGAGAACCCATCCTTTACTCGGATCCTTTTTGTCTGCTAACACGCCAAATTCCAACTCTTCCGGGTCGTTGGGGAGAGGCGCGCTGGAGTCTGGCAATGTCTTCACGTTGCGTGATTCAAGGGCTGCGAGCAGGAGAGCTTTTATTTCGGTGAACGGTCTGGTTGGTAATACAGATAGCGCGGTTGTGGACTTGTGGCACTTGAAGAGAAGAGTTATCATATCCGGTGTAGGCAGTTCTGCCAGATCGTTCTGGGACACGAGTGCCATCTTTGGTGCGATGCTGCGATCTTTTGTTACGGGCAGTGGCCGGTGTAGATGGGCGGGTTTCAGCCCCAAGCCTCAATTGAAAGATGAGAAAGTAGAAAGGAGAATGGAGTAGAGCTCCTTAACACTTTGACCGAGCTGTCAGCCGTGTGCAAAAAACAACGAGAGTTATTACCTAGGTAGGCATCGAAGCCAAAATTTCGTGGGTGAAGCGCGACTGACGCGCCGCAGGCACAGCACATCCAAGGTGAATGCGGGGTAGATTCTTAATAATTTGACGAGGCTGAGACTCCCTTCTTGGAACTTACAGTTGATGCTTAAAATACTGGTCCGATAGCGCTCCTGGGCTTTGGACGCAAGGAAGCTGATAACAGAAGGAATATTATCTCAAGGGATCGCAATACCTTTACTCTTGTCACGCGTGCCTAAGCGCCTTGTTCAGTGCCAGCTTAACATCCATCTCTTATAATAGGAAAACTGTGAAGCTCGCTCAAGATTGTTGAATGATATTGTCGTAATGCTTTTGGGATACGTGGGAACTTCATTAAGGCTGTACTCGTGCTTTTCAGAACTGCAACAATCCCGCATTGGCATGGTATGAAAGCTGCGCATGTGTCAATATGTTCCCAGCAAGCTGGGGCGCATAGCCATTGCTGCTTCTGCTATACAGTGTATTCCGCCGTTACAAGTATGGTACAAGATTTCAACGTCTTTAGTGAAGACACCCGCATCTTCGCTCATCGCTAATCTCGACCCACGATTAACTTTTGTGGCCGTACCTCAGCGCCTCGATTTCCTCAAAGCTGACCTCGAAGAAAGAATCATCCCTTTGTAGGAAGCAGAGACGGAATCCAGAGTCTTGGTGCCGTTTAACGGGTTTAGAATGGTCGCCGTACGATCTGGACTAAGCGCGGACTGGGGGATAATGGGAAATCCAGAGGGGATAGCTGCCGTAAAGCATGATGCCTCGTCTTGGGATTCAATTCCATGGCAGAAAGCAGAACAATTGAGAGAACAAGGCGAGAGTCAAAAATAAAAACAAGCAAGGCTATGTCACCGCAAAGAATAATAAGCGGAGCAAATTCGGACTCGTCTGACAACAAATAATTAGTTTCCATAAACTGCGCCAACCTCAACACGCTTGGGACAAAGCTTTGTTCGAGAACTGCATTCTGAATCGAGTACACCCTGTTTATTCCCTCATCTTCAGTGTGCTGCACCCTGATTGTGAAGAATGCGGGCAGTATGTCCAAGGGATTGAAGCCAAAGTTGAGAGCACATTGGACTTGACGTTTGTGAGACCAGACACTCGAGGCAGAAGATTAAAGTCGCAGCTATCCGCAGCCTCGAAGCGGCCTCGCCAACATGTGGCCACTCAAACCCTCCCAGACCGACGACAAAGACGATCTTCAAGTACTCTCTCATGGGGAGCCTGCACTGCCTACCCCCTCGCTAAGCTCAGAGCCCATAAAGGAAACAAAGGAGGAGGATGCATTGGTTAGGTTTACAGGATGGCCAAACGAACGACTGTCGATCCCATTGGTACTGCGCGCCCCTACCTTAATGTTGGCATCCTTTGCTTGCGGCTTCAGTCTGGGCGCTTCTCAAGGCGCCACAAAAGGTGCATATCGCTATAGAGCTGAAAACGCCCATCGGCTCCCGACAACCCAGACAGGATGGTTTCTATATCAAAAGTCCAAAAACTATCACGCGATGCTGGGCGGTATCAAGGAAGGCGTCCGATTCGGATCTATATGTACAGGCTGGGCCACTATGTTCATGGTCACAGAAGAGATGGTTGATCTGTCCAGAGCTCGTCTTTTCGCAAGAGGGGACGACGATGTTGCGGTTGGGCAAAGGGACTTTGGAAGCACTGTTATCGCTGGAATGACTCTAGCCGGTATCTACAGCTGGAAACGAGGGCTCGATCATTTTGCTGCTGCTCGAACTGCCAGGAGTGCTCTGAGACTATCACTGGCCTATGGCCTGGTGCAAGATCTGGCGGCATCGATTAGAGGAAATCCACCGGCATACATCTCGTGGTTGAGGAGAAAGTTTTGGGGGTGAGAAAACAGGAGACCGGACTACTTCAAAACAGCAACAACAAGAGGTTCACGGACCTATTACCAGATGACGGGCAGCATTCCTCCATATCTACCGCTGCTTAAACTCGATACGGCAACCATGTATCGGCAATCTGCCATGCTGGGAAGCAAACTTCGAACTCTCACGAGCGCAGTCGACAATGAACGACCCAGCTGATGAGTGACACTCACAGCTTCTCTAGGCCCGCATCCAATCGTAGAGAATGTTGGTGGCCGATATCTTATGGCGGCAAAATCCACCCGATTTTACTTCAGGCTCGCACTCGGAAGTGCGATCTCGTGCCTTGAGATGGAAAAACATTCTCACATATCAACAGCTGGATGAGGCACAAAGGCAGAGCTTCATGGAACCGGTTTGGGAGGCACGGAGGCCAATCTGGAGTAACGCTCTCATTAGACACCGGCAATGATGTTGGATGCAAGGCTGAAAGATTTCTCTCTAGCAGCCACTCGCTGCACTCAGCGATACTTCTGCACGTATTCTAGTGCAAGTTGAGGCAGTTCCCGCATATATACCCTGACGACCCTCCTTCTTGGGTAAAGCCAGCAGAGACCAGATGGGGACGGCACTCCCCGTTTTAGGCCCCGTCCCTTGGGCTTTTCAGGGCCTTCCGGGCACAAATTCATGAGATTACGAGTCGGACCCAGGTGCCTTCACGGCCTAACTATGGTTGGGTCGCTTAGGTAGGAATCTCAGCTTTGTTGGTTGCTTAGCTAGCGAATAGGTAGCTAATGTGCTAATGTCAGAGTAAGCGGTTGTCTCTAGGTAGTGTTATTCGTTTCCCTGACCGTTGACTGGGATTGCGCCATACCTACCACTCGGCCGCATTGGCCTTGCTGACGCATCTCGTTCTATCCTGTGGTGCCGTCATCACTGCTAATGTGCGACTGTATGCTTTTCTGCCCGCCTTGCACCTTGTTTCCCCATGCAATCCAGACGTCTCCGTATTCGTGGCTCCTTACCTGTTATACCATCGGAGGTATCACCAAGCTTAGATGGTGTGGAGGAGCACAAGAGTAGATACGAAGCAACAAATTTCGGAGCATTCTATCATGCAATTACACCAAAAGTCAAAGAAGAGGACGAGATGGGCCGTTTTGCCGGCTTAGTTACAGGGAGGCTTTGGGCCGGGCTCGTGCTAATTTCTTTCATCCAAATCAGTCCCCAAGCGGCGCCTCCCAACCCTTCCATCTGTTTTCTCGAAACATCGTCTAGTGTGCTTCTCCAAGATGGATATGCGGTTCCCCGCCAGGGCCGCCATCCACAGCCCACCACCTTCATGGATAGACGGGACCCTGGCTTGAAACCTGCGGCCGACAGCTGCACGTCTCTTGAATCGTGCTTTGCTTTGCTCGTTTCTCACGCTTGTTTCCATTTGAGATCATCTGTGTCGGATACGGACTTTCCCTCCAACACTTTTTATCAAAGCATCTGCAGTATGTTTCAGACACCGGCAAAGCCCTCAGGTCATCATTGACATCGAGACTCCACGACCCTCTATTCCACCTTTGCCGACCCACCACATTCCCCAAGATTTGACAACCCAAAGTCGTCACAAGTACGATTGCGAAAACCTTCCCTGTGCCCTCCTCACAACCTGCTGGTGCCGAAGCCCTCGTGCCATACCAGATTCTGGTGTTACTAAGCCAGCGAATTCGCAGACGCTCCTGGTGGAGCCGAACAAAGAGATTTATCTTGCAGATCAAGTCTTTATCTACATCCAATTTTGACGCAGTCGTACTCAAAAGGTGGCGTCGCACAGTACATGTGAGAAACATGGGATGAGGGGCAGTGCACCAAGAGCAGTAGTTCATCTCGCGTGGACACGCGCTCAGACTCAACAACCCCCTCCAGCAAACATGCGACGACATCATGGACGAGCCCTCTCACCCTACCATGGCCGCACGGCCACTCCTCCCTCCGCAGAAGTCTCCTTGGTCCGCAGTTTTGACTCCAAGATCAATCCGTCAAGACCTGCCAGACAATCCCCATTAGCAACCTCGCAGATACAGGGTATGCCGTTAGACTTGATCGAACGCATTCGTTCATTTCCTCTATTCCAAGCCACCTCCGATGACTTCCTCGCCGACGTTGGTCTCCTCCTCAAACCCCAGCTGCACAACACAAATGACTACATCATCACCGAAGGTGAAGATGCCAAGGCGATGTATTGGCTTGTCCGGGGCGCTGTTGCTGTTACGTCTCGGGACGGCGAAAGCACCTTTGCTGAACTAAAACCCGGTGCCTTCTTTGGAGAAATCGGTATCCTCATGGAACGTCCTCGCACTGCTACAGTGGTTGCGCGAACAAGATGCATGGTGCTGGCGCTAAAGAAGGAGGACCTGAAAAAGATACTACCGAAATATCCCGACGTGGAACAAGCCATTCGAGACGAGGCCTTGGAACGGCTGACGCAGCTGGAGAAGAAAAAGAGACAAGTGCTGCTCGGCATGGAAGACGTCCCGAATCACGAAAGAAGAGGCTCTAAGAGAGCCAGAACGACAGTTGGCGAGGACGTATATATGAGAGACAATGACGGCGGTGTCACCAGCTCGAACAAGCGGCGCAAATCTCCCAGCCCCGGGACGAATGAGGTGTCAACAGCAAGCGCATTGGGACATGGTCTCGTTAACATCCGCGCGACCTTGAAGGAGCTGCCGCTGTTTGCCTCTCTTCCTTCGGATATACTCCACTTTCTCGGTCTCAGTGCTCAACCCAGAAGCTTTGCACCATTTACAGACATTATCAAACAAGACACCCGAGGTCGTGAGGTCTATTTCATTGTCCGTGGGGAGGTTGAGGTGTTGGATGAGAGAAATGTGTCGTCTCCCAAGCCACACAAGGCCGGCAAACCCAACGGCGTGTTGGGTACGCCACGGGTGATAGCTCGGCTCAGGCCAGGACAATACTTTGGTGAGGTTGTGAGTCTGTCACTCGCAGATCGTCGGACAGCCACTGTGCGATCGGTAACCCAAGTTGAATGCTTGATGATCTCGGAAAATGTGCTGGCGGATTTTTGGCACCGCTGTCCAACGAGTGTGCTGCGGCAGATTGAGGAGACTGCGAAGCACCGATTACAGTTGGCATCAGATAATGACGTTATCATGAACGATGCAGACGCAACACCTGATCTTCATGATCTTGAAATCCGGGACTCGAAAGAGATGAGGCAGAAGAAAGTCATTACTGGACCTCGAGTAACATTCACAGACACAGAGATCAGTGCTTCTGCACCGATTGTTGGAACGGAGGAACCGAACAACACACTGGAACCTTCAGACCCCGATCCTTTCTTGAGTGAGGGCCTAGAAAAGGTCAGATCAAGATCAAGAAGAGGCTCTCTTGCTCCACCGCCTCCCGATGAGCCATCTAAAGATCAGAGACGCCGGTCGCCTCGATCATCACCTACTACCACAACCCACCCATCCCCCCGAAGCTCAGCATCTGGAACCCCATCCCCGACATCCGAGTACAAAGGCAGCAGCGGCTTTCCATTCTCTGACCCTTTTTCTCCCGGGAGTCGACCCAAACCCCGACCACGCTCGAGCCGCGGCCTGAATCGAGGAAGAATACCTGATCGACTGCTGCCGTTGATTCTGGAATATCTCGACTTGCACGACTTAATGCGCTTACAGGGAGTGTCCCTCCACTGGCAGAATGTTCTTAGTACTGCACCTAATCTCCTACATCATCTGGACCTATCCCGCTATAATCGGAAAATCACCGACGACATACTAATCAACCGCATTTGTCCGTTTGTTGCGGAGAGACCCAGATTCGTCGATATCAGCAACTGCTTCCACATCACTGATGAAGGCTTTTCCGCGTTGGTCAACACATGCGGAGCCAATGTGCAGGGTTGGCGTATGAAGAGCGTGTGGGATGTCACTGCTCCGGCGATCCTGGAGATGGCGAACAAAGCTCGTGGGCTCAAAGAAGTTGACCTGAGTAATTGCCGAAAAGTCAGCGACACATTGCTGGCGAGAATAGTCGGCTGGGTCGTTACCGCACAACCTCCAGCGCCTAGCAACCGCACCAAAGTCAACTCGCACCGTCCTGTACTCAACACCAAACTCAGTAACAACGCTCCTCCGCAGCAACCTCCCCCAGGGACGGTGATTGGATGTCCAGAGCTGAGTTCTATCACTTTAAGCTACTGCAAACACATCACTGATCGGACCATGGCCCACATCGCAACGCATGCGCACGATCGGATCGTTTCGATGGATTTGACGCGGTGTACGACCATAACCGATGCTGGGTTTCAATTTTGGGGCAATGTCAAGTTTGAGCGGCTGAGGAAGCTGTGTTTGGCCGACTGCACATATCTCAGTGATCAAAGCATCGTGTGGCTCGTCAATGGAGCGGGTAGTGGTCTGAGGCAGCTTGACCTGGTGAGTGCTGATGTTCTTTGCTGACGTAGTGACCTATTTTGTTGATTGACATCCTTTAGTCCTTTTGCTGCGCACTGTCTGACACTGCGACCGAGGTGATTGCCTTGGGTTGTCCGAATCTGACACACCTGAACCTCTCCTTTTGCGGCAGCGCTGTTTCCGACCCGAGCTTACGGTCAATCGGCCTTCACCTAACCTCCCTTCGCGAACTCGCAGTCCGAGGATGTGTACGCGTCACAGGGCTTGGTGTTCAGAGTGTGGTCGAGGGCTGCCAGAAACTGAAACTCTTTGACGTGAGCCAGTGCAAGAACCTGCAGCCCTGGCTGGTCAGCGGTGGGATTGAGCGGTGGCGGTCCATGGGCCGAGACGTGGAATTTGTCGTCGTCAGTTCAGGAACGAAGCTGGTCCGGTGAAGAGATTTGAGAGAGTGTACGTGTATTTTACGCCTCCTTTTGGTTTACCCTTCTTTTGCTGCGCCCAACGGGGTTTCCAAACTACGCAAGCGATTTTATG
>WJFF01000087.1:30916-45247 GCA_011800825.1 Fonsecaea pugnacius | reverse complement strand
CAGCATTTCCAGTCTCTCTGATCCGCGCCTCCTGCTTCCTGTAGAGCCCGGCCAAGAATTCGCTCGTGCTCGCCTCTTCGATGCTCTTGTCTTCTCTGACCTTCAGAAACCTGGGGAACCGCATGCTCAGACCCCGCTCCTCGCTGACCAGCCCGATCGCAGCGGTGTACGTCGGCGACAGGGTGATGTCTGCAAAGGCCATCTCCCACACTTCTTGCGGTTCGAACCATACGTCGGGCTCATACGCACTGTACTCGATGTAACTCGGTTTCGTGCGCATGGTGTTGTCGCCATCTTCGGCGTACTTCTCCTTGTTCGCTTGGTAGAACTTGTCTGTGAATCCCGAGATGCACTTGGTGACAACCTCCAGACTCCCAGTCTCGGGATTCCGGCACGCGAGGAGGATGGGCGACCACCACTTGGCTTTGCGGCCTTGACCGTGCCAGCCGGCCACGGGGATGAGGTCGATTGTATCGGCGGACTGCGCGTAGTCCTTTTTCACTTTGAGCCAGGAGTCGAGCCGTTTGTCTGGTTCGTAGGTGGAGAGGAGCGCTTTGCGACGGGTACCTTTTTCTTTCTCCTCTTGTCTCTCAGCTTGACTTTTCTTGCCAGCTTTCTTCTTGCTCGGCGTTACGGGTGCAGACACAGGCATCTCTTCGTCGTCGTTGTCTGGGCCGGTAAGATCAGGATTTGGCATGTTGTCGAGCACTTTGACCATGATGCCCTCGCATTTTATGTCGGTGGCGGACTTGAAGAACTCCAATACAGCCTCGGAATCTGCAGAAGTGGCGTCAATGCTGTTCACCCACGTGAAATGGTGTTCTTTCTCAATAAACATGCTGCGGAGCAGACCGCGTCGCTCTCGAAAAGGGCGATCAAGCAAAGGCTCGCCATTGAGGTACATGAGATCAAAGGCAAATAAGCAAACGTCGATTTGAATAGAACCGAGATCGACATCTTTCTTGGCCCGGTTGGTGAGAGTCTGGAAGGTCTTGAGTTCACCTCTATTTCTATCAACGGCAACGACTTCTCCCTCCAGAATGAAGCTGGAGACACCGTCGCCGCGGATTTCGGGCACCAGCGCCACCAGATCGGGATATTTGTCTGTCATGACTTCGAGATGGCGAGAGAAGATGGATACCTTGCCCTTTTCGTCACAATGGACTTGTGCTCGCTGACCGTCGTATTTGAATTCACAACTGAAGTCTCGGCCCTGCAATTTTGTGAGCATCTCACTTAAATCCCGAGTGATGCTACCCAACATCGGACGGAGAGGGATATGTAATGCTAAGCCGCAACGCAGCAACAGTTCTTCTGACACTCCAAGCTCGAGGAGGCCAGGCACGAGATCGTTGTAATTGGGTCGTCGTGCAAAGCATGTCTTGACGATCTCTTCCGCCTTTGACCATACGACGGCCAATTCCTCTTTCTTGAGCTTTGCCAGCTCGGCAGTCTGTCTAATGGGGAAGTCCGCCCCTGGTGGACGCGAGAGCTGGAATGCCCGTGCCAGGGCAATCAGCATGGTTGTCTTCACCGCTCCGATCCGCAGATGCTGGACCAAAGTCCTCACGATGTATCGAGATTCTTCTGGTCCTCGCGCATCTTGAAGGAGGCGTTCCACAAGCCGCTGCTTCTGTTCGACACTTCCATGGCCCTTGCTGTTGGCAATCTTGACCAGCGTTTGATATGCGCTTTTGATGGTAAGTGGCTTTGGCTTCCTCAGCGTGAAGCTCTGCCTCTTCTTTGCTTCGAATGCGACATCTCCCGCGTCTCCATGTTTGTCATAAAGGGTTTTCAAACCGGCGCCATCGAGACCGCACACTTTCTTCAAAGCCTTGGATATCGCTGAGCCACCTAGACCTAGTTCCAGAGAGATATAAGGCGGCGAGATGGAATTTGTAGCTAGCCAAACAGCAGGAAGAAGACTCTCAGGGTCCGCCTCGATGATGACCCTGAGACAATTGACCAGAGTGTCCACGATTTTGATCCGACTTTGAGTCGAATTGACCAGCACGAAGCATCGAGTTAGAAGTGCGTACGAAGCATTACCGCCATCTGCCGCCCAATGCTTCTTCAGATCAGAGACATAATGTGAAGGATCAAAGGACAAAGGGCTCTGATCAAAGGGTATCGTCAATGTGATAGTGTCTTCTTCTGAGGCTGTCGATTGTAACCCAAGTACACCCTTCTTGTTCATGTTCGATTGTGGCACAGGCTGTGGTGGAGGGGTCTTTTCAAGAGCGGCGGATACGAAATCTTTAACATCTTCTTCGACATTGTGCTCGTGTCCTTCGGCAGGCTTTGGTAACTGATGGGCATCGGCATCCCTGAAATTGCTCTCGTGTGGTCCGTCTTCTTTTGCCCATTCTTCTTGAAGCCTTCTGGCCAGTTCCTCATCAGTCAACTGCGTCTCCGGTGCCGACAAAACTTGTGGTTTGACATCTTCACGCCGCACAATGCCGTTTCTCCCTCCATTCTGTTGTTCATTTTGCTTGCGAAAGAAGAAATCGAGACTTCGAGGCGGCACTTCGGCGGGTTTGGAATCGTTCTTCTTCCTCCTCTTAGCCGGACTCTCCATGACTGCTGAGTATTTCGGGCACTGGCAATGATGCCAGTGCCATCCAAAGCGGTTATATTGCAGTCATTCTGCAGTTGCATTCAGAAATCAGAGGAGGCAGGATAAGTGGTGACTTCATAATCAGATGTTTGAAAATGGTGGCGGCGCGTCTCCAACCACATGACGTGACGCGCTGCTGGTCGCAGTCGGAGAAATTCACACCGATCACACATCCACCATCGCCATAACGCAGCTTGCGACTTTTTTCCAGTGTTAAACCACTAGATCGCAGTCTGTACGTATGGCTGAGCTCCCCATGACCAAGACCGTGGACGGACAGACCCGGGTGGAAGACTACCTGAATGACAAGATACAAACTGCGGTGGACCTAGAACAGGTGGACAGCCTTGTACAACGGGTGCGAGAACAACAAAACCTGTTGCGGGAACAGGTGAGAGGTTTATTGTCTCTGATTTGGGCTGAATCTAAATGTGCCACAGCTCGAAGCGGCGCGGACAGACTACACAGGAGCTACAAACAGTGTCAATGAACTTTCCAGAGAGTTGAGAGAACAGGCCGAAAAATGCAAGAGGGAACACGCCGACATAGACCGACGGCTCAGGGACCTTGCACAATCAAATGTCAGCGATGACGCCGCGCGAAAAGTCGAAGCTAGGATGATAAAGGTGCGCCGTCTCGAAATTGCTCGAAGCTACTTAGAGGTGTACCAGCAACTGGACACTTTGAGCCACAAAGCGAAAGAGGACTTTTCTGCGGACCCGGAGGCATCAATCAAAGGATATCTTCGGCTGAGAGACATTTGGAGGCACATTCAGGATGCGCAGCCGGCTGCGGAAGGGGCGGCACCTCAATTGACATATGTCTTTGAGCAACAAATGCAGCAGCTCCGTGCCCTCATAAAGGCATCTCTAGAAAAAGGCTTACAGGAAAGTCTCGCAGAAATGAAATGGCCTGCAAAAAAATTGAACCTCCAACGCAAAATACAGGATCAATGGGAGGAGAATGTCAGATTACTTCTCCAGCTACAAGAGCCGGACCTGGTCGAAGCATACGCAGACCTTGACACCCGAAGTCGATCTTCGACGCCTGACCCTGTCGTACTACTCCCGCTTGAGGTCATGGTTCAACCATTGGCAGTGAGGTTCCGATACCACTTCTATGGAGACAAACCCACGAACCGATTGGACAAGCCCGAATACTTCCTCACCCACGTCCTAGATCAGCTAGAGACACATAGCGCTCTCATGAGCGATATGCTGGGTCCCATACTGGATGACAGGGCGCACCAGTCTGAGGCTCTAGACTCTCTCTACCCTGACGCAATCTCCGCGTTCATTACGGCACTGCTGCCAATGGTCGAGGCAAAATGCCTGTCTTTTCTGCCCCAAATTTCACAACAACCACAATTGATATCTCACTTTATGCACGAGTTGATGGCGTTTGATAGTGTCATTCGTGACACCTGGAGCTACATCCCGATTCCCAGGATGCTGGCAGAGTGGAAAGGGATTACTTGGAGAGTGCTGACCACACATGGTTACTTTGCTCTATGGCTCAAAGTCGAAAAGGACTTTGCTCTTTCTCGATACAAGAGTATTAGAGATGCTCCGGATAGCAATGAGATTGACTTTGACGCAGACGCCACTCAGACGAAGCCGACAAAGGGAGCGATTCGCGTCAATGACCTTTTGGAGACGATCACGGATCGCTATCGAGGCCTTTCGTCTTTCAGCCAGAAGATGAAGTTTCTCCTGGAGATTCAACTATCCATCTTCGATGATTATCACAACAATCTCCACGGGGGTTTGCAGGCATATCTTGTATCCTCCCACACGGCCGGTCGGCTACTTCAGGGACAGTCTGAAGCTGAAGCTTTCGGGTTAAAAGGGCTGGAATCACTGGCCAAGATATTTGGTAGTGCTGAATTTCTTGAACGGAAAATGTCGGATTGGAATGATGATGTCTTCTTTCTGGAGCTGTGGGACGAACTCCAATATCGCGCCAAAGCAAACAGCGGCACAGGTGCGTCCATTGGCACAGACTTGAAGGTGGAGGACGTCGCGGATAAGACCTCGACGACCATCAAGTCAAACGGAGTTGAAACGGATGCGGATCCAGACGGAAGTGGACTCTTCGACCAGACTGCCTCCGCATATCGACGACTACGCGAACGCTGTGAGGAGGAAATGCTCCGCTTCTTCGACATCAATCTGAAAGGGGCGCTGCGATCGTACGTCAAGCATGCTCAGTGGTCGTCACTTGTTGAGACATTGTCCGACCCAGCTGCGATGGCGCCTTCTCCGAGCCTTGATGGCTTCTTCCAGACAACAGCCACGCTGCTGGGATATCTTTCTCGCGTTCTGGCCCCGGGACCCTTGCGACGCATATGTAAGCATTACTGCTCCACCCTGCAGAGAGAGGTCTACGATAATGTTATAATGTACCATACATTTTCAGCCACTGGCGCAGCACAGTTGGCTAGGGACCTGTCTGAGATCAAAACGACCATCGAGAAACACAGCGGGTTGCGAGGAGTTACCGGAGCGGGTCTCAAACGGCTCGAAGAGGCCGTCTATCTACTTTCTCTGGATGCTTCACAAACTCTGGAGGATGGTGAAGAGGATGAATGGGGATTTAATGACGATGACAACGACGAGGAGTCGAAGGGCCAAGCTACCACAGATGAGGCTATCACTGATGAGACCGGCGTCAAGAAACCTGGACTCTGGGATGTAGAGAAGCTGATTTTCGAGAGCAACGAGGCAGCACGAAAGGCACTCGCGGATATGGGCCTATATCACGTCAGTGAAGGAGAAGCAAGGAACATTTTGAAGAGGAGAGTTGAGTTAAACGGATGATGATGGGTCAGATACTGCAGAAACGATAGATGGACATCAGTAACGAGTCCATTAGAGATCTTCATGTATACGTCGTACTCAGTCAACATGCTCCTAGGTGGCTGGTCGGTCGTGGAACTCTGCCTATACCTCATTGGCACCCTTTCTGGCTATTTATAAGCCCGCGCTATATCAGCGTTGCAGGTGTTTGTGACTCACCACATTTCACTCTCATCATCTATGCTAGAGAAGTTTTCACTTCAAGAACCCATTAGGTCTATCTATCCACCTTACATTCTTTCCTCTTCGATAGCCTTGAGGAACGTATTCCCTCCCTGCGGAGAAGGACCTCAGTGAAAACGAATATGGCCTCTGAAGACAGCCGCAGACCATTGACGTCGCTGCAAAGCGTCATCCTGACCACAGGCCCGTTCATCTTCCTCTGGAGCACCTTGCGGGGCTACGTCGCGCGCAACGGACCCTTCCGCCTCGCGCGCCCGCTGACCCGGCTCAACAACCAGGTCTACGCGCTGTTCTCGCTGGCGCTGGCGTGCCTGATCCTCAACGACACGGAGACATTCCACTTTGTGAACCTCGAGCATATCGGCTTTAGGATCGCAGGCGAGGACCTCGCGTACCTGTACCACCTGTCCAAGTTCTACGAGTACCTCGACGTGTTTGGGCTGGTCGCATCGGGCATCCCCGTCAACGAGCACATGGCGTTCCACCACATCACGACGCCCGTGCTGACGTACCTCCGCGTCCTGAACGCCTCGGACTGGCACCTCCTCGCGTGTCTCAACTGCTTCCACCACTTCTGGATGTACGCGTACTTTGGCGGCGTGGGGGCGTTTAGGCCCATCCTGCGTGTCACCGGTTGGGCGCAGCTGGTCGGGGGCATCGGGCTCGATGTCTACTATCTCGCGACTCACGGTCGGGGGGCACCCGAGGCGAGGAATCGTGCGCTCAGTATCATGATCTTGACCAGATATGCGATGCTGTACTATCAAGAAATCAAGACGGGGAATGCTCAGAAAGGGAAAACAGCGGATCAGAAAGGCAAGAAAGCGAATTAGTAGTCCTGGCATTTTTAAAATCCACGCAACGTAACTGGGCACCACACCTGAGTCCGCAGCGACTTAGTTGGCGACGTTGATCAACATGGACTTGACGCTCAGATATTCCTCGATCCCTTGTCGGCCACCTTCTCGACCATATCCACTTTCCTTGACGCCGCCGAACGGACTCTCACAAGCGCTGAGCATTCCAAGGTTGACTCCCACCATGCCGACTTCCAATGCCTCGGTGACCCGGAATGCGCGTGGAATGTTCTCAGTGCAGATGAACGACCCGAGACCAACGTTGCAGTCATTGGCCATTTTGAGGACATCCTCCTCGGTATCGAATTCGTAAAGACCGACAACGGGAGCGAAGGTCTCTTCCCGCGTGGTGATCATCTCCCGATTCATCCCTTTGATAATTGTCGGCTGAAGGAAATACCCTTTGAAGTCCTTCAATGGTTCTCCACCCAGGATGACCTGACCGCCGTGTTTCTTAGCATCTGGATTGAGTTAGCTACCGTCTAGTGAAAGACACACAAGGTCCTGCTGCTTACCATTAATATGGTTCATCGCCTTCTCGACGGCTCGCTCGTGCGTCAGTGGGCCCACGAAGACTCCATCCTCGGTTCCTGGACCGACTTTAAGTGATTTGATTTTGACCGTCAGAGCTTCGGCGAACTTTTCATAGATGCCCTTCTGTACAAAAATGCGGTTGGCAGTCACACAGGTTTGGCCCGAGTTTCGGAACTTGGCCAATATGCAGGCTTCTACCGCGGTCTCGAGCTTGGCATCGTCAAACACGATAAAGGGGCTGTTTCCACCCAATTCAAGTGATAGTTTCTTGAGGCTATCACTGCATTGTCTTGCGAGGAGTTTGCCCACGCGAGTACTGCCGGTAAAGCTCAGTTTTCGGACCAGACTGCTCTTACATAGCGCATCGCCGACCTCACTGACAAGATTGAGAGTGGTAATAACGTTGATTGAGCCTTTTGGAAATCCGGCTTCATGCGCGAGGACAGCTTGTGCAAGAGCACTTAACGGAGTTTCCCCAGCCGGTTTCCACACTGTTGTGCATCCTGCTGCTAGCGCCGCACCCACTTTTCTCGTTATCATGGCGATTGGGAAGTTCCAGGGGGCGAGACATGCTGCGACACCAATGGGTTGTTTGAAAGTCAAGATTCGTTGATTGAGGTTGGCGGGAGGGACGACCTCGCCGTGCACTCTTTCCGCTTCGCCGGCAAACCATTCGAGGAAAGAAGCCGCGTAAGTGACTTCACCTTTGGCTTCGGCCAGAGTCTTGCCATTTTCGAGGGTGAGAATCAAAGCAAGATCGTCAAGGTTGTCTAGACAGAGGTCGCTCCACTTCCTTAGCCACCTCGCGCGCTGGCGGGTGCTCGTCTTTTTGAAACTCTGGAAGGCTTCATGCGCAGCTGTAATGGCTTTGTCGGTGTCTTCAGCACCCATCTCGGGCAGGGTCGCGAGTTTGTCTAGTGTAGCGGGGTCGTACACATCGAATGTTTTGCCCGAGACAGCATCGACCCAACTGTCATTGATGTATCCTTTTGTCTGAAACAGGTCTTTGCGCTTCAAATCGTTCAAAGTTTTGGGCGCCATATTTACTCGCAGGAATCGTGATCCCCTGCTCTGATTCTTGAATGCTGAATTCGTAGGATATGTAACTGGAACCAACAGGTTGTGCGTCGTCGACCAGATCTGGGACTTCGCAAGTGGCGAGTTGGGTAGGGTCAAGAGGACGGCAAATTGCCAGCTGTTTGGATCGGCACTTCAGCTTTATATTGCCATTGTTCCCACGAGGACAGACATGCAAATGCTGACACCTCATAGGCTCACACCCCACATGATGGGAGTTGGAGAGAAGTTCGACGTTACGAAACGCAAATGACCATCTTGTGCGGGGTCTTGTTGGAGGATGTTCGTCGAATGCTCCTAATGGCCGAGGGTGACAAGAATGAGCCAAACTCGGCTTCATCATGCTGTTGGAGAAAAGTTCATGTTGCGTGACGAACTTTAGAGCGGAGGAAACCGGACTCTTGTTCATCTGTTCGTCCAAGAGTCCGTTATCTGCACATCCCCTTTTCATCGTCGGGGTTCTCGGGAGTGGCACTGTTGCCTAGGCATATCTCTGCTAAATTACAAGGAGGGAAGAGCGTACAAGACTGAGAGCCCAGAGCCGTTCGCTTTCCTACAACGACGCGATCTTCGACGCCGGCTGTATGTTCGCCGGCTATATGTTTGCGGACTGGTGCTGCCGTTTCGATCAATGTGACATCCATCCGAGGCTCTGAAGGGCTAGTACAAATGAAGTTAGTCAAAATAGAGCCTCAGTATATCTTGTGCCCGTGATCATGATTCTTCAGCGGACCAATCACGCAAGGCAAAGAACTAATGCCCCTCGAACCATTCCCCAGGTTTTGTATGGCATTGTACTTTCAATTCCTGCTGCGCCTTAGCCTTATTGACATGTTGCTGGTCCATTCTCTATCACTGGGCGAGATTTGACGACATCATTAGGGCAGTTCGGGACTTAACTCGGTATACTGAATTGCGCGACTGACCTACGAGTTCCGACAGAGCAGTATCTCCAAATCGGGGTTGAGACCAGTGTAGTCAAGATATCACATCGCCATGGCTGGGCAGATAGGGCGAACGACTGGCCTCCGAGTTCGTACACCGTCGGCGAATCCTGTCGACGCAATTGCGGGTCACCCCTAGAATATACCTATCCTGCTCACTTGTTTAACAAAGTGAAGTGTGAAAGGTAAGAAAAGTGTCCTTCCGGCGGCCGTATAGGCCGCGAGTCAGCAGTAGGGGCGATGGAGTCGCAGCTCGAAGAATCCATTTCCAGGATCACCTTACACGTTCATCCTCTGAGAATTCCATGGGCTGGGAACATCGTTGATGGTCTGAAAAGGGGGCACATCCGGGAAATTGTCCCATGCATGCCCTCATACGGGCCTTATATCAATGAGTGTGACAAGAAGATAAGCGAACCAGGGTCGCTAAAGTTAACATGGTGACCTGTAAGCAAGTAATTGACGGGGGACTCGGGCTTGTGTTGTGCGACAAGAACGAATTCCTCAAGCCCAAAAGGATAATGTCGGAAAGCGGATAGCAAAGTCCACCAACCGCTTGCTCAGGAAATATTCTACTGCTCATCCAGGCCCTGAGTACATACTACTAGGTAGTCAGAATGGACCTCCCCGTGGCCCCTAAACCTGCTCAGATCCCCTACTTGCACCGAGTATGACATGGTACTTTCGGGAGTCGGCGAGGCTGGAGGCCTAAAACTGCTCATTCGGCACTCGCTGCCATTCGCATCACCCGCATTTTCTCCTCCTCCCCAGATCGATCGCTCAACTGCGGGTTGATGAAATGTTGATCTGGTTGTTCCCTCACGCATGACTTTATCGAGATATGGGGGATATCCCTTTAATAAAGGGTTTAAGCCGGCACTGCCCCCCTAAACCTTCACATCAAACCATCCAACATCCAACATCCAACACGTGAAACACATTTTTTTTTTTGACTTTCTCCCCTCAAATTGGTGGTCTGGGCTGCGAGGGCCCCGCAGCCCCTGGACTTGTACCTGGTCACCTTGGATAGGCTCTTGGAAGTCCTTACTTAGTCCTTGTCAGTCCTCGGCTAGCGCCCATTAAATTAGCTTGGGCTCCAGATGCAGCTGACGCGCCCTCATGAACGCCTCTTTTTGGCCCGAAACGGTCAATCGACACCACGTGGAGATTGGAGATTGTTTCTTAATCCGCAAGCCACTGCAGCTTCCAAAAGCCTATCGAAGGCTCTGGATTACCCCTGTCTTTCTCCAGCTGACGCATCGACTGGGATACTCCGTACAGTCCTCAAAGTGGCTTGAGCCTCCTCCCTGAAAGACGACTATTACACACCTCTCTACCTACTCCGTACTAGGTACACATCGCTATCTCGTCCACACTTTGCGGGAATATGCGCAGTCAGCATTCCTCTTTGATTCCAGTATCCAAAGTTATGGGACATACGCACGCCCTCCTCCAATTGTTCTATACTTGTACACATCTTGGCTTTGGAATCTCCGTCGCTCTGGGCAGGGAAACTATGAGGTACCCGGCTGCTAGTATAGTCAAAAATGTTTTTCCAAGGCTGTTCAGGTTCCACCGTCGCGGGCTTGTGGTCTCGGCCTTGCAGCATCGAGGTATTAACGACTCTGGGCGTTCCGAGCGCTAGACTGGGGTGGCGGGTGGCTTTGCTCGCCAACTGTTTCCGGCGATTCCCAGTTTCCACATGTTGAACCCCCTCTGTGTTCCCTTTTTGCGCCTCTTTGATATCACATCATCTGAGAACCCGCGAATCGATGGCCTGAAAGTCTGACGATGGGCGGCTTCAACCTACAATCTCGAGTCTCGGTAGGACAGTTTGGGCTAGAACACAATGGCTGACTGCAGGTGTCAGGGGTATTGTACCTGGCCTGACTGGCCTGGTCGCCATCTTGTCCACACACCCTCGTTACGGATGCCCAGCATCAAAGCCACTAGCAGAAGAAACCACCTCGCTTGGTCTCCTTAACCTTGTACACCTATGAATTGAGGGCAGGGTGGGTGGCACGCACGCGACGGTATAATAAGTAACTTTCAGACCAGCATGGATGGCGTTTCGTTGTCAACTTTACTGAGCCGCAGCATTCATATTCTGTGGTACATCCCATTCTGACTGTTGCTTTTCGTTCGTCCACTCTTTTCTAGTTTGTCCTTTCTCCAGAACGAAACTTGGAAACGACTGTCGTTATCTTCACTTCTCATAAGCGTCAACATGGTCGCTTCCGGTGCTTTTCAAGTGGGAATCTGTGGTGCTGGTGTTGCGGGACTGAGTGCTGCCATCGCTTTGAGAAAGATTGGCCATGACGTTGAGGTCAGTCAAAGTCACCTCCCCGAAAAGATCGCCCTTTGTGCTTTTATGTGGTCGGAAATAAAAACTGATCTTGTTTCCTGCAGATCTTCGAGCGCTCTCAATTCAAGAACGAAAACGGCGCTGCCGTGTCTATCCCACCCAACGGAACTCGGGTTCTGGAGCATTGGGGGTTTGATCCCATCAAAGCTGGGGGGATCGAGAATATTCAGGTAAGGAGGGTGTCTTGAGCCTCTATTCCCGGATATGTGATTACCCAACTTCTGCAACTGGGACCCTTAGTCGCCAGCTTCTAGAGCGTGTCAGCTGACAGCCGCATGCAGGTCCGTCGACCAAAGGGTGACACCCTGGAACCAATGGCCCCAACATTGAACTTTTCCAATGCGGAACAACTATATGGCAACAAGTGGTTCTTCTACCACCGGGTCGACATGCATCGACGCCTGAAGGAACAAGCCGAGGAGGCTGGCGCGATCATCAGGCTGGGACACCAAGTGATGGATGTTGACCCTGAGACTGGCGTTATATCCCTGAAAGATGGAACGAGGGTACAGAAAGATCTTGTCATCATTGCTGATGGCCAGCATGTTAGTGCTGCCCGATTATGACAACACTATGACACAGTCGCTGACTTGTGCACTAGGATCGCATGAACGCTAAGATTACTGGCAAGGAGGTCCCCATGAAGAGAAGCGGCCAGACAGCATATCGATGCCTCATTCCCATGAAGGATATTCTCGCCGACGAGGAGACCAAATTCCTGTTCGAGAACCAACCGCCCGGGTTCTGGGCCCCCGCCCTGCCTTCAAAGGGTGTTATGGCCGTCACTTATCCTTGCAGAAACAATGAAATCCTCAACGTGCTCGCTGTGCACCGGAGACTGGGCCAACATGCAACCAGTGAAGACGATGTGGTGATTGAGGACTGGAACTTTCCCGCCACGCATGAGGACTTGGAGAAAGTCCTTGATGGTTTCCACCCGGCCGTGAAAAAGGTGTTTTTGAAATCGCCCGAGGTCAAAGTCTACACCCAGATGAAGCGAGATCCCTTGACCAAGATGACCAAGGGCAAGGCTGTTCTCATCGGCGACGCCTGCCACCCTATGCTCCTGACCCATGCCCAGGGCGTTTCATCCTCTATCGAAGATGCCGCCGCTCTCGAGCTCTTCCTCGCCGACGTCCCCGCCACTGGAGACGTTACTTCTGCGCCATCAGAGAAGCTGCTGCAACGCCTAGCTCAATTCGAGGCCTTCCGTCTACCTCGAGTCTCTGCGACACAAATCCTGACAGACCCTGTCGTCCCCGGACCACAAGCCGCGGCCAACTATGCCAAACAAGAAGCCGAAATTCGAAAATACTACTCTGGCCCGCTGCCACCGACAGGATCAATGCCACACAGCCCGCCCATTTGTCAGTTTTTCTTCGGGTATGATGTAAGGAAAGAAGCCATGAAATTTATTGCCGACCTCAACGGTGAGAAACAGACGATTGAAGCTGCCCCTGCGCCCACGGCTGCTCCGGAGATAGTGAAGCCGGTTATCCCAACCCCAGCCCCAGTTCAGCAGCCACGTGTGGAGGAGAGACCGGTAACACCACCCCCTGTGCGCGAGACGACCGACGTCAGCGCAATGGAACAAAAGATCAAGGATCTCGAGCGCAGACTAGCCGAGATGGAGAGCAAATTCGCCTCAATGAGCATCCAGATCTCATTCAGGGAAGTTCAGCCCACACCGCCAGAGTCGCCGCCTAGCATGTTTGGGAAATCCCCGTTCATCGTTAGCGCTTCTTAAGGCGAGAGATACCTGCCTGCTCTCAGAGCCGGAACTTTGTTCGATATATGGTCATGGTCCTGGTAGGAACCCTATGTGTCCAGTGTATAAAAATGGTGCTTTATGAGTGGGAAGTGAGAAGGGAGTAAACGGGAAGCTCGTCAAAGACATGGGACACTGTACGTGAGCGAGCGTTTTTGGGGCAATTAACGCTATTTAATTCATGAAATCAAGATATATTTTCTGGTTCGTTAACGTACTTTGAAACATGGTTTTTGGTCTTGGAATAGAGCACTAGACTCAATGGAACTGCCATAAAAGTACCAAGGTACATGTCCAAGTGACGGTCGCGCTGCAAGTTCTTTCTCAGCTTCGCAGCCTCGTCGCGCCAAATTGAGAATCGCGGCGTTTGGCTTGGCAGACGTGGACAGAGCAGTGTCGATCAAGTCCAATTCGGAATCTGCCTCACATGTCCCCCAAGTCGCAAAGACGTTTTGATTTTACTCTTCTTTTTTGCACTTTCCTTTTCGTCGTCAGGCGTCGGGTGGTATGTCTTGTCTTGTCATGCACGCGTGAATCCTTGCACTCGTGCCCTGACAACAAAAAATGCGGCTCCGACTCCTCATCCAGCGGTACTCTCTCCCGCCTGTCACCATCATACATACAACCGGCAGTGGGCCCGCTTCGCATACAAAGTCCCGCTCTGCCACGATCGCCGACCTGCTCGCCGATGTCAACGATCTCGTGCCCCTAGAGTCTGCGGACGGCGAATGGGGTCTCGAAGACTACGTCGTCGAAGTCTCCGCCACTGCGGACCAATACTTGACCTACGAGTGCCTGCACTACCAGACCCTGCATAGTGTGTTGAGAGAAGATGATGAGGTGGTGATTAGGGCACTAAGCAATGATGATCTCAGGGTGAGGAGGTTGGGCGGACGGCATCAGATCACCGGCGACGGCAGACACTTGATTGATGGTGTGGCATTCGGCAAGCAGTGGCTGAGGAAGACTGCCAGGCCGGGTGTTCTTATCCCGCCCAGAAAGAGGAGAAGGATTCTATCTGACGAGGACACTGATGCGGCAGCCAGGGAAGATACTGGGCTCATCCTTCCCGCTGCTGATGAGGAAGAGACCTACAGAAATGCTTTGGTACCGTTTGTGAGCGGGGAA
>WJFF01000086.1:120992-140707 GCA_011800825.1 Fonsecaea pugnacius | reverse complement strand
TAACCGAGTTTTGAGATGTACCGAGCTTATGAACCAGATCACGATCCCACCTAGGGAGATAGGTACCCTTCTGTACAGGTGCAGGTGGTGTACTCGGTACATTGTTCGCGGTTGCGTCGGGCGAAACATTGTATGCGCTATATATATAAGCGATATACGTAAGCGACTGTCACAAAAGTGCGACTCTCGCGTGCCGTGTCTGCCGACACTGGGGCGGCTGCCGTCATGCATAATTGATCGCGATCACCATCGCGTGTGAGTGAGGAATAGACAGTTGTTCGCGTTTTGCGTCATGGTATCATCCTGTCAAGACCAACAGAGCCACGTCCTGCGCCACCACAAGGCCGCTGGCTATCAAGAACACAACATCACGTATTCTCTCTCTCCTACCTTCTCCGTCGCTCGTTGGTTCTCTCAAACAAGTTCTTCGAACCCTCTCATGATCCCCTCCGCTCCGAACAAAATGTCAAAATCAGCGGCCATGCTAGCCGGAAAACACTCGGCCCAGGTGCTCAGATGGTCTTCCTGTCCCGAGGAGAAGGATTCGACTGCGTTAAACGGGCTGGTAGTGCCAGCGCCGCCGCGACCATCAATGCCCGCATCATATATCCTTGGAGCATTTTCAATATCGGCAGTGGTGGTAGCACTAGCAACGGCCAAGTTCGGAAAGGCATTCGAGTACGAACCTGCCGGCAGAGTAGACGATGCCGTGGTCGATGCCGACGCCGAATCCAATAGCGGTCTCTGGGAGGGTGCCACCTTTTCAAATGCCGCCGTGTAGTATGCGAAGATGAATCTGGCAGCCAAATACTTTTCCTGTAACTGCTGAACCACCAGCATGGCGAGGTCCAGGTTCTGGCTCGCTAGGTGCCATTTCATACCCGCCGATAGGCATTTCGCCACGAAGAGAATCGCGATAATCGAGATGAGCATTGTTACACTGTGGGAGTGGTGGCAAAGTCAGCCCTGGTTCCTTTTCCCTGGATACTGAACATAATATGAGACAGTCAACCTCGCCAATTGACTGACAGTCAGATCGACGAACGTATGGGGAGGGAGTGCGTGGTGCGGCCTACCTTTCAGGGGGTAAAAACCGGACGAGCTCGAGCTCGCTGAGTTTTCGGAAGCCGTCTGTTGCCGCGAACGCCGACAACTGACATCCTTCCCACGCGATGCGTGCGCAGATGTCGCTTCCAGGCCGGGTCGGGAGTAAATCATCTTGGAAGACGAAGGGCTTGTACATGGTGACCACCGTGACGCTAAATACGGTAACAACGGGAAAAACCAATAAGCCTTCCGTGATGCCAGATCAAAGATGGAGGAAACCACCAAGGAAAGAAAGAGGGGAGACACAAACTCACTGATGGAGGATCTGAATGTAGTATTTATGCAACGTCATGGCGATGGGTTCGTTCATAGTGGTGAGCGGCGTGTCAACTCGACACCTTGGATCAAGGCCTGCTTGCCAACGAGCGAGCTTGTCCTCAAGATACTCTATCACGCTCCAAGACATCGGCTCTTTCCGTGGCTTGTAGACGGACGCAAGCACCTCGCCCAAGATCTGACTCAATTTGACAATCTCCAGAAATATGGGCGCGTAGTTGTTGCATTTAGCCACGATGGCGGCGCTTTCCTCATTCAGGTTCAAGTTTGCGCTGGATGACGACGTCGACGAGTCTTTCGCGGTGTGCACCAAGTCTTCGAGTGTAAGCTCCTTCACGTCGCAGTCTTCGGCGTTGATGCGGAACGCCCGTCCCATGCCGAGCGCTATGCATCTGTCCCGATAGAAGCAACACCACCAGATCCTTCGCCACAGACTGCGTTGAGAGGGGGGCACGTCTGAGAAGCCTGGGTCACGGTGGAGACCGACGCTCTGGCTCAGACTGATTGCGACTCCCACCCAGTGCCAGCTATCGGTGCGGTCGTGGGCTTGTCCCAACCAATAGCCAAGCAATAGGACCGACTGGATCAGACATATCTTGTCTGTTTCGTAGTCGAAGTCGTAGAGTGCCTGGGGGGAAGAAGATCAGCTCCACTGCTTCCAGCGTCTGAGTTGATTGTCAAGTCACCTTGGCTCTTTCGTAGAATCTCCTTTTCATGTGCATTAGCGACGGCCAGCCCGACCTTTTTAGCCCATCTGTCGAGATAAACTAGAAGGCATGATATCAGAACATGTAGGCGGATGTGCAGTGGGCGGGCTAAATGCTTACATTGCTTGCAGCAAGGAACATGCTCTGAAGCAAGAGCGGACTGATGCTCTGGATGCCGCCAGCCTCGTACCGACGACGAAAGTCGTAAGGGTCGACGATCGGCAGAATCGGGTAGACATAATCGAAGAACAACCCAAGGAGTTCGTTCCTCAAATCATCCGACTCTGTTGAGAAAGCCCCCTTGGCCTGTAGGCACGCATATTCTTCGGGCGACAATTGACGCCTCTTTGGTTGGGGAACTAGGTAATGGGCTTTGGAGGCGATGCTCTTGTCCCTGGCGACATGGAATATAAACCGGAGCGATTGCAGCTCGCCTGACACGTTTTGCTTAGCTGCTTTCACCCACACGAAACATATCCACTGTGCAAACCTACCGACATACAGCGGTACCTTGGCTCCGTTCGTCTCGACTGCATCGACAATATTCCGATACGCTTCCACATTGGCCTGGGACTCATACTCATCACGCGATGGAGGTTGTGATGGCGGACTCATTGAGGGGTTCGAGTCTGCAAAATCAGTGGTGGCCGGGAGTTGGGTTTGAGCATCCACAGTTGGTCCAGACGAAGACAACGAAGGAGGTGTGACAGTATGGAGGTGTGCATGTTTGTTCAGCTTCCGCCGCTTGTGTTTACCTCTCGCCGAGACGTGCAGAGCACACTGAGTCTGGTCTTGCTGGCAGTTGGAACAGGGTTGGCCAACGAGGACCACATTACAGCGGACCTTTCTGGCATGACACGCAGTACACGCGATGGGAGCGCGTCGCTTCTTGACGGGCCAGCCATCGGATGCAGCTGCAGTAGACATCGGGAAAAGGTCTCTCTGGGGAAGCTGTGAGTTGTCAACATGGAGTGTGGCCTTTCATGCGGAGAAAGGCAACAAAATACCGGGGAGACATTCTCGGTTATATGGTCGCTTGGATGACTTCGGCCTTCAGCATTGAGCCGAGGGTATAGCAAGGCCATGGATTGGCGCCCACACCTGGCCGGATGATGCGGAGTTCGCCCGTCAAAGAGTGACGGTATGTGGACCGCATTGGTGAGAGACATGGGAAGATGAGAGTTAGGCAGTTTGGACAGTGTCACCAGTGTGAGACTGACAAGCGAAGCACGCACTCGTAAGCGCCCCGCGCCCTGCGCCTTACAGCACGTCTCCCAGCCTCAGCCTCAGCCTCATTTGGTGTGTCCGCATGGGTGCCCGACATCGGCACTTGACACTGTCACCTTTAAACCTCACCCGCCCGCCAACTACCGTTTACTCCTTTATTGACAACGACGAAGCCTGACGACGTGCGTGCTTAGAAGCGACACTGAGAGCGACATCGAATACAGAGTATGAGCGCCGTCCGCAGGTCCCTCTGGTCGCAGGCAGCAACCGCAGTGCAAAGACGCGTCCGAAGCGCACACGCTCCACAACAGCCCTTCCTCAACGAGAGCCTGGGGCTAGCTCACCCTGAAAATCGTCGGTGTTTCCGTTCATCAGAGGTTGCCATGGGGAGTAAAGACTGGAGCGCAGCTCAGTATCTGAAGTTTGAAGCCGAGCGGACCCGTCCAGCAAGGGACCTCCTTGCCCAGGTGCCCCTGACGGCCCCGAAACGGGTGGTCGACCTGGGTTGCGGGCCTGGTAATTCGACAGAGGTGCTCTGGAAGCAGTTCCCACATGCTCACGTCGTTGGTCTCGATTCGTCTCCTGACATGATCGAAAAGGCGCGAAAGAGGCTCCCTGAACTCGACTTTACCCTGGGTGACTTGAGCTCGTTTGAGCGGGCGGAACCCGCAGATCTGCTTTACTCCAACGCCGTTTATCAATGGCTGCCCAATGAAAAGCGCATTCCAATATTCATCGACTTGATCAAAACGCTGAAGCCGGGCGGCGTTTTCGCTTTTCAAGTACCTGACAACTTTTCAGAGCCCTCCCATGTTGCCATGCGCGAACTTGCCGATGAGGGCCCGTGGTCTGAAACTCTCAGACAACTACATCCAGCTCGCAATCCATTTCAGTCTCCTGAAGAGCTCTACAGTCATCTGAAACCTCTGTGTTCGGATATCAACATCTGGCATACCCATTACTATCACATCCTGCAAGACCACAAGGCCATCGTGGAGTGGGTGAAAGGAACAGGTCTGAGACCATACGTCGATCCTCTGTCTGCTTCGGAGAAAGAAGCATTCCTCGACGCATATTTGAAACGAATCGAGGAAGCATATACACCCCTTGTTGACGGAAAAGTCTGCTTTCGCTACCCGCGCCTATTCCTGGTGGCGATTCGGGCTTGATTTCTGTGCCTCCCATTCCACCTTTTGCGCCAGTCTGGCAACCCTGTTCAGCATCTGGTCGGTGAGTTTGGTGACGCGTAGTCACTAATTTTCTGTTGTGTACAACTTGATCCGCAGCCAAATACACCTCCTAGGAGCAGATGCAGCGACAGTAACATTCACACTACCTCTGATCTATGGTTCTGTGATTTTTCACACTCCTGGGATGGTGACGAGGCGACGTGATATGTTCCTGGGCACCAATACTTGCGAGCGGAGCATGCTCAACCCGATGGTCCATGGCGGTAGCAGTCACAAGTCTATTCGTTGTTGTGTGCTTGCATGGAAAGAGTCCAAAAGACTCCCGAGTTCCTTCGAGGTGCAGCTTCCCACTTGATTACAATGTATAAAAATGCTGAAATAACGATCTCCTCGACACGTCGGCGGACACTTTTTTTCAACTTCAGGAGCGACGATTCCACGAAGCAGGAGACGATCGGGAACTTGAGATAGCCAACTTGTCTGATTGAAAGAGCAATCCTTTAGGCAGACACACCCTGCTCCACAGCATTCTGTAAGCCCCTGAGCGCTACTGGAGGGAACCCCTGACGCACAAGCACTTTTATCTTCCACTTGTCTCTTTCGGTTGCGTGGTTGTTGCTGAGAAATGTTGCCACACCCTTATGGATGCATGCTGCCGTCTGTGGTCCATACTATCTCAACCTCATGGAAAGGCGAAGGACACAAGCGTCATCGACGTGTGTTGTGACGGGTTTGTACTGTGGCTGACCAGGAGGCATGAACCATGGAAAACCTGACGGGGTCTGTTTCCCATACGGGGCGAAGTCGACCCGAACGTTGAATGTCCTGTTTTTCTCTTCAGTTCCCCTCCTACTGAAGAAATCGTCTGCAATTTTAGCCACTTTGTTTCCCGTACTTCTGGACAAAATGGCAGGCCGGTGAATTCTGCCCGAAAGGCCATCCAATATTTGCCGTCAAGTATGACTTGTGGACCTCACATATCGAGACAATGGATCGCCCGGATCGTGTTCAGGGTGTTTTAGGTTCGAAGGGCGGTAGTTCTGTAGAAATACTTGTCATACTCATCATATACACGATCTTGCCAATCATTTGAAATACATAATCTTACCCATAATTTGAAATACATGATCCTTGTCCATCTAATACATGATCCTTGCCCATCAATCCCTGCAGTGTAGAGACTGGCGACTCATCCAACACAAGGCAGTTCGAGCGTGCTAGCCAACTCGTTTCCAGATGCGCACAGGTCTCTTCCCCTTTCGTACAGAGCTTGTTTCCTGCCCAGATCTTCAAGCCTGCCACCAGGACCGATGCCACACAGTAAGAGCACTGGCGAGTGGAGATCTGTATGCGATCCGTCTCTCCGTATTTCCTTGCCCGTGGTGTCTGCGTGAGGTGTTGTGTGCCGACAATCTTTGTGAGCTGAGAGCCTTCCGCATCCAGCCTCGTTCGTGAGAGCCATTGCATCCGTGCTTCATTCCACAGTCGGGTCTCCCTCACAAAGCCTCTCCAGAGTTAAGAGCGAGCTCTGTGTCATCTGTGGTAGCTGGTTGTGTTTATGACGCCATCCATGTGGCCCTTTTGCAGAGCTCATGGAGCAGTCCCTCGAGCAAGTAATTTTTCCGTAGATGGGTCCTGAAAGAGTCTGAAGCCCATCCTGAAAATCATGCTCCATTTTCCAACCCTCGAAATCTTGGCGGTAGCTGAAGAGCATTCTGCAAACCGGGCAGCGTGGGTCGCGCGTGATCCCTGTTCCTCTCCCAATCCTGAACTTCGCTGCGACTTCGATCATATGACAGAAATGTCGAGGCTCATTGACCGTGCTTTCGCCAGGTTGTTCCGGGGTGGACTTGAGTTTCCAAGCTTCGATGGCGTGAAACCGATCAAGACATATTTCTTTGTCCTCCTTACCGCCCTTGTCGTCGCCATCTAGATTCGTGGTGAGCCATTTTCCAGCCTCCTTTCACACGACTTGGAACATTGCTTTGTAGATTCTGAAAGCGCATTTTCCTCGACTTCTTCGCCCATTTCCCGAGGTCTGTTTCGTCATGTTCGCCATTGGTGCCTATAATATGCCAACGCACAGTCGTTTTCGATGATTTCTGGATATGCGGTCCTGTGCATATTGAGATATGATTCGGAATGCCATAATTTCCAAAGCGGTTTTGTCGAGAGCTGTCTTTTTCAGAGCCGTCTTTGTTAATGGGTTGTTTTTCAGCCTCCATTGTTTGGTGAATTTTTAATCTCTGTAGCTCTTTCAAATACTCCACTAAGCACGCATCAGTGTTAGTCTCACCACCTCAAAGCTTGTGCAATTACCTAGTGTTGCAGGTTGCTTCTTTCTTGCGAGGAGCCGTACCAAGAGGCATAGACAGTCGTCTGCTGGGATGTCTGGGACGCGCTTCTTCTCTTCCTCTGTCAAAGCCTCATTTCAATCATGCGCTGAAGGGGCTCCACGTAGGTTTTGTTATCCTGGTGGAGAGATGCCCATTGTAAGATCTCGGTGACGACGACGATGAGCTGAACAAACTCTTGCGGCCTGTTGCTTTTCCCTTGCTCCAGCAGAAAAGCATCTTCGAGGATGGCTTTGTAGGCTTTGAAAAATCCATCATCGAGTTTTTGCCGAGGTTTGATGTCGCCGATACGGTTCCTTGTGCACGGAGGGTTAAATGGCTCAATTGTAGGTGCCATTTCTTTTCTCCATAAGGGGAGAAGGAGATGCCAAAGAGCCGCGTTGCGTTATCCAAGGCAGGCTGTTCTGGATGAATTGAGGTAGCGACCGAGCCTTTGCCTGAATCTTGAAGGCCACGATCCCTGATGCTTTGAAGTGTAACCCATCGCGAAGCAACATATATCCTTTCAGGACCAACAGAAATAGGATATTCATTCTGCCTGTCAATTCGAAGCAAACCATACTGCTCGGAACAAAGATGATAGCAACCTTAAGGAGGCGCGCTGTTGCCCATGTGCGCTGGAAGAGGTACAGCAAAGGCTTGATCATTGACCCAGACAAAGATTGATCGCTGCATTGCAGGCAGCAAACAGAGACAGAGGGCCCAGATCTAGTCCAAAACAGACTGGTCACAATAAGGTGTATTGGAGTTCCCAGCCAAAGCCAACACCATGGACAAACTCCTGGTGATACGGGATGTTTCCGAAGAGTAGATGTTTGCTCCATGGCGTAAAGTGTAAAACTGCCACATCAACATGCCGGGACGCGAATGTGGTTGTGCGAGAGCCATCCAGCAGGTTTGTTGTGCTGTTTAACACAGACAAAGATTGCTTTGTTCAGGAAAATGAGATGGAGGCTGTGGGAGCAAACAAGCATCACAAAGATGCCAAGATGCGCATGAGCATGAGGCTGAAGCGAAAGGGATGCCAAGACAATTTTGAGGTATGACAAAAGGCCCTGAGGTAAAGGCGGCAACAATGCCTGTGGGCCAGCCAACAGTAAATATACTTGCGCTGCTTTTAACGAGGCTGGATCTGAAACGCTGCCACCACCACCGCTGGTTATGATGTTGTCACACTTGGCCGTCCACGAGTCTTGTTGCCTTGAAAGAAACGGACTCCTGTCTCTGATACATGACACCTTGAGCGCAATTTGCCGATAGGAAGGCGTTCCACTTCCATTCCCAGGGCCAAAGTGAGAACGTCTCCACGAGCACTTCAGGCCACACACGACTGCTTTTCGCGAGTCTTTCAAATCCTATCATACCGACGGTTTCAAAGAGCACTTCGTGCTTAGTACTGCAAAAGATAAGAGGCGGAGGAGGAGTGCTGAGTGCTGAGTCAAAAGCAACCGAAGAGGTGAATCCAACGAACACTGGAAATGGACAAGGCTGTCCAGGGGCCACGGGTCAAGAAGTCTACATCCATGGACAGCCGGCGCACCTGCGAGTGGAAAATGACACTTTCTTTTGCATTGGTCCCTGGGTCGGTTGAATACTGGCTCGTCTAATTGTAGAAGCATACAAGTTAGAGGAGCAGTAAGCTAGACAACTCTGGTCAGACCGGGACAGTTCAAGCCCAACCCTGACTCTACATACACGAACTCCCTTCGACCAACCCCATCACGACCCTCAAGAACATGACTAATTTTATCGAACCTTCCCCGTTAGAGAAGAGAAAGTCTAAGCTATGTTGATAGGGGCAATTGGTCTATCATTGGTTTGTCCTCGGCGTTGAAGTCGAAACCATGTTTCGGAAGAACGTGTCTGAATCGAGGCATGGTCTTTTGGAATCGGTTCTTGTCGTCCCAGAGATATTGCTTCAAAGTAGCTGCATCCAACTCGGCATGGTCCCACTCGCTGACCGAAGAGAACATCTTGATAAGATCGGTGTCGTTCTCGGCTAGGCGCTCAAAGAAGTCTTCAGCGCCTTTTTCTGGCTCGTAACCTGATTTTGGTGGATACTTTCGGTCGCTCTCGGGGTAGTCTGATTCACCCTCAGGTCCCTTCATGTACCAGTCAACAAATACTTTTGTGAACCGGAAAGCACGAGGCTCTCGGACCAGCCATACCGGTCGCTCAGGTCGTTCTAGGTCAACAACGACGGCGAACCAGGATGACGTGAGGTTCACCACTGGCTTTTCTCGCTCGTATCTCCAATACTCGCCTCGAATACAGAGATGGCCGAGAGCCCTCACGATCCTCGGTATTTCTTGATGGTTGGGGTGTTGGCTCAAATCATCCAGCCCAAGATAGTCGATGAAGTAAAGAAAGCGTATCGCTTCGTCCTCACCCGGAACTTCAAACCGGCGGAAAAAGTGAATGCTCAACAGACTGATGATAGCACAGTCAAAGTCAAACTTTGGATTGTCGGCGTGGCTGCTGGTGCGAAAGGTGTGATACTTCTGAAGACTGTCGGGAAAGCTGGCTGTCAAGAAATGGCAGGGACCTTCTTTCACGTCAAGTGGACCGTGGCTTTGCGCAGCAGCCCAGGCCTCTTGCGTGGCAGAAGCCGTGTTGTTGCCTTCGTTCCAGTAGAGGTAGCTATTAGGTGCCAGGTCGGCTAAACACCATACTTTGTGTGGAAAGAGGCGAACCAAGTCATTGTTCTTGTCGTGCTTGAAAGCCTCAATCGGCACCACACTCATTGGCCATAACTTGGGATTATATTTATCCCAGATGCCACACACTTGGCTTAGTCTTTCGTCAACTTTGGCCAACTCGACGCGATCCTTGTTGATCCATGCGTCCTTATACTTCTCGAAATCGGAAAACTGAAACTCCAGCAAGGCCTTTTTCATGTCGCGCGCGGCACTCGGTGGCGCAAATTCTCGCCTCATCGGCGGTCTTCTATTCATGGTGTCTGAAATTGCTGTCCTGAACCCTTTTGGAGGAAGGATTTGTTTGAAGAACGAGGGAGAAGGCACTCTTGTAGTCTCTGCGAGAGTGACAAATGTTTACGAAAGGAAGAGAAACCCCAAGTCAACAATACCAAACCAAGATGTCGTTATGTATGCTAGGACGGGCTCGAGCCAACAACCGACGCGTCTTTGGTTACCAGATTGTCATGCAGTCGGTGCGGGTAGCCCCAAGACCTAAGTGATGGAATGCTGAATTCCAAGCTCTGCGCCTAGCAATCATCAAGTCATGACTCTGGAGAGTTGACGCATTCCGCACCAAGGCCGAGAACGCAAGGAGACTCGTGATGCAAACATTGTGAACTGGACTGTTTCTCTTTCAGTGTATTCAGACCCTTATGAAAGTCGAGGAATTTGGGCCCAGATTCCTACCACTCCTCGGCGATGGGGAGTTTTTTTATTGCCCCGTGCAAATTGCTTTTTAGGGGGAAACGGTAACAACATTCACATTTGGTGACAGATCTAAGCAAACAAGGGGTTTGGAATCCCCGTGTTAGGCCTCACTCATTTCCTGACACTAGACAAGCACAGCCCTGATGGAATGGAACGCAATGTCGCAGCCTCGTGGTTCACGGGACCCCTCCTTGTTTCTTACACGGGGACACAGCTGTAGCTGGCTGCAGCGGCCGGATCGCCGCCCGTATACTTTGATGTCAGGGGATACAGGCACAGATGATGCTCGGTCGTTGTGCCGTTTGCCCGTGGCGACGAAGCCGGCAGCGTCTCCGGCGCCACGCCTTGCTCGACCCAGGCGACCAGCGCGGCCAGCGGATCCGTGGGCACAGCGCCCAGGCCGCCACCGCAGTGGTTGACGCCGGGCGCCAGGAAGAGGCGCCAGAACTGGTCGACAGCGGCGTTGCTACTGCCAAAGAGCGCGTTGACCCGCTCCCGGTAGTCGATGGTGTTGTTGGTCATGATCAGCGGGTCCGCCAGGCCGTGCCACGTAATCATCTTGCCGCCCAGGTCGCGGAAGGGCGCGAGGTCCGGGTTCCTCGTCCCGATGGCCCATTCGTACTCGTCGTTGGACTGGATGTAGAAATCCAGGAATTGACTGTAGTCGACCGTCGAGTAGTCAAACGTGGGATCTCGCTTGAGAAAATAGGCGGCCCAAGTGGAGGTGAAGAAGTCGGGAACCCCGACCGACGTCCCGTTGGGGAGCGTCGTGGTGTTGGCCAACGTCGACAATGGGGCACCCTTGTTGAGACCGTACCAGAGCCGTGCCCCCGATGGAGTCGTTGGACCGGCCCAGATCTTGCTGACGATATCGGCGATCTGAGAAGTGACAGTCACCTCCTCGCCGCCGCCGTAGCTCGAACAGTCGATTTGGGATCCCACCAGCTGGGCGGGTTCAAACGGACAAGTGGCCGGATTCCCAATAATGCCGTCAACTAGCCCGTCAAGTCCGTCACATTCAGCAATGCTAGCATTGGTGAATGCGTCCAGCTCGCACAGGGACGGGAACAGACCCGTATCGTGGTAGACAACCTGAGCCCACCCGCCGGCCACGAGCAGCGTCGGCCAATTGATCGCGGGGGCGGCGGCCAAAATACCATTGTAGTCGCCAGGGTATCTCTGGGCCTCTATCATTCCTTGACGGCCGCCTGTGGAACATCCATTCCAGTAAGAGTGATGCGGCGGCGTGCCGTAGAAGCTGGCGGCCACGGCCTTGCCAATGACGGTCATGTCGTGCAGAGACCGCGAGGCAAAGTCCACGACCAATGGCCAGTTGGTCGTACCGTCGGCGTTCAATGCCCAGACCGGGTCGACGTCGGTGATGGGGTGGCCTCCATCGGTGATGCCGGCGGCGTAGCCCGACGAGGCTGCCGGCGCCAGCGAAGCCTGGCCGTTGTCGGTGTCGTATCCACCGCCGCCGACGCCTTGAAAGCGCCCATTCCATCCCGCCAGGGGGAGGAAGACCTCGACTGTCACCAGGTCGTTAGCTCCCGGGTGCGACAGCGTGACAACGACATCGCAGATGGCCAGGCCGCTGATGCCCGGGGATCTGGCAGTGGCCGGCACCGAGTAGCTCGTATTCCGCACGCCAGTGATGGAGACCACTGTGGCCCCAGGAACATCCGGCTTCGGAATGGCCTCACAGGCCATGATGGGTGCTCCAGCCGTCGGTGCGGCGTGTCCCGGCGCGATGCTGGTGCTGATATTGACAGCAACACTCAAGGTGGTCGCTAGACCTCGTCCCCCGAGACGCATTTTGGAGGCAAGTCTGTACTCGGATGGAGAGGGGAGGGGATGAAATAGAATTTTGGCCAGACGGCGAAACGACTGGACAACCCCCAAAAACTCGGGAATATCTACCCTTTTAAATAGTCAATATGAGCCCATACCGTCGATTCTCTACTTCTCGTTAGTCGGTGCTGCAGAGAGAGACAGAGAGGGGATGGAAGAAAGGGCCTACCGATCATGACTCACCACACCGAGGAGGAGTATAAAGGTTGGTACGCTGCCTACCTACTGGGTCCAACATAGTTGGGGGGTGGTATTTCGCTTCACGTCAAAAGGATCGTCAGCTTGGGGGAGCCAAGGGAGGGACGTTTTGATCTGGGGAGGGCGGACCTCGGTACTGCGGCAAGCACGGCATTATTTGTTCTCCTTGATACCTTTGTGATACCTATTTATCCATCACAAAGCCAGCATATCCTGGGTATGGTTAGCCTGTGGACAAAGCCCTCCACAGATCGACATGAGAATATACCGTTTCTGGTGAATCCCTTCCTCTTGCGGTCTAGCGGCTTGAATATCTCCACGCCCCTCTATTTTCTTGATCCCACGTACCTGCGGCGCGGGGAAGAAGCTAATGACGATGTCACAATCAGAGGGGATTGATGTCATCCCCACTGGACGTCGTTGCAACCACTTATTAGTCCAGGAAGGATCGATATCGTTGTTGTTGTTGTTATCACTGTCGAGCCGAAGCATACTGACAACCAAACTCATCCTCGTCGCCCTTGCCTAGAGATTTGACGCCTCTGCGGTGCATGTAGTATACTCTAACTACTCGGTACTTGTTGCTTCCTCATCTCAAGCCTGACCGTGCTTGTGAGCGGGCAATACCCGGCGTTAGAGTCTTTCTGAAATGGCACCCACAGCATCTGTCGTCGGTAAGCTTCGGCTAGCTGCTTTAGCTTGAAGACACTCACTACTGCGAGTACTTCGATACGCCTCGCCTCGTATTCGTGTTATACCCCGCTGTCAGAGCCGGGGCAAGACGCTCAGGCGGACAAAAGATCCTACTCGTAGACTTTCCAGACGCTCGCAAATTGACCGTCATGTCTGTAGCTACTGGGTTGCCATACCGCCTCACCCCTTGTGGGACTTGCCGAGATGGCGAATTGCCGACGTTAGTAGTGTTCGGCAAATTCAATTGGTGTCTCAAGCAAAGACTGATGTGGACTTTAGAGGGAGCTGGAGGGGTTACAAAGACTCAGGAGATTGGACGGCGCTGCAAAGCATCCAAGTTCTCCCCTTAAACAAATTCATGTTCCCTTTCTATCCTGGATTATCTACCCTCTCCTGGAGCTTCTTGGCGCCGTTACGAACCAAACTCAAGTCAAGACCTCAATGTCGTCCCAGAAGAGGATGGGCTTGACGGTCTTGCCGCTTGCCATGTCATCGAACGCCCGTTGGAAATCGGCGGCCTTGTAGCATTGTACCATCTTCTCCAGTGGAAGCACTCCTTTTCGGGCTTCCTGGAGCAAAAATGGGATGGACTGGAGTAGTAATTAGAAATTGTTAGTAGCTCATCGGTCACGCCCACACCACACCATACCACACCACTTTTGTTTGTGTTCGTGGATATGCTCTCAAGATCTGGGGCCTGGGATCCGATGTGAAGGCTCACCTCTGCGGGATAAGCATCGCCTCCAGCACATCCTATCAGGTGTTTGCCGGCGTCCAGGAACCGCAGCGGCTGGATCTGGACAACCTGGTCCCGAGGCGTGGCCCCTACCATGACCACTTTCCCTCGGGCCCCGACCGCTTCGATCATGGTCTCAATCACCTTTGGCACGGCGGTCGTGTCAAGGGCGTACTTGACCCCGGCTGGGAGAGGAGCAATCGCTCTAATTTCCTCGACCAAGTCTTCACTCCCTGCGGCTTTCACGACGTGGGTGGCCCCAACTTCTCTGGCCACGGCGAGGCGCTCCTCCTTCAGGTCCACGGCAATGACGGTCTCGGCACCGCGCGCCTTCGCCGCCATGATGGCGCTGAGTCCCACGGCTCCACAACCGGCGACGATGAACGAGTCACCCGCCTGGACGTTGAGTACATTCGCTGCCACTCCGTACCCGGTCTGGACACCACAGCCCAGGGGCGCACATAGCTTGAGATCGGTCTCCGCGGGGACCTTGACGAGGCAGCTCTTGTTGACAATGGCAAGCCGCGAAAAGGAGCTCTGGCCGAAGAAGTTGCCGTAGATCGGTTCGCCGCCGGCGCTTTTCAAGGTGAAGCTTCGGTCTGGCAATATTTGTCGTGTAGGTAGATTTCCCCCCATAGGTAAACGAGCCTTTCGTAGGAGACCATCGATATGGTTCTAAATATAGTAAGAGTCCAGAATTCTAGTGTTATCTTGGCATTTCTACTTGGAGATATTATTAAATTACTCCCAGATACGCTATATCTTATAGTGTAGAGGTGAGCGGCATAGTGGCCCGGGTGAGGGCCAAAGTGACCTTTTGCCACCAAGGTCCTCATCAGCCCCAAACCTCAGAAGCCTGGAATTCCCCAATCGTCCAGTGACCCATTTGATCGATGAACAGCACATACCTGCATCTACTGTGAAACTGGACCAAATATCTAGAAACAAGCGGACTGCATTGCCTACTAAAGACTGGCGATCACGAATGTCTAGGGTAAGTCGCAATACCGAAGCAGTGCGCGCTCAAAGCCACCCGGAGACGGTTCGCAGTTGAGGTGTGCATCGGAGTTGAATCCATTCGCAGATATTCTCGTCCAGAATTTCTTTCTGCCCTATAAGACTGCAGGAGTAACGTAACCGGTCCAGCTGTGGCGTATTTCACGAATAGTCTTCTAACAATAACGAAGTAGTCAAAGACCAAGCCCCGATGACTTATGTAAGTAGGGGCATCATGGCTTTTGAGTGAGCGGCTACAGGACACCTACGCCCGAGACAATCACATCCCTACAAGCGCTTAAATTAGGACTAGGCAAATGATGGCTTGCCACGTAGTTTGCTGCAAAGTATACAGAAGAGGAGAGGGCAGGGGAAAGTATCTCATTTAGCCTCTGTAAAAGTTCAGAAGAATACATTGTTTCAGTTCCGTTTATGTTAGTAAGTAGTCCTATCGTCCAAAATCGTCCGTGAAATTAGCAATATATCAACGCATTGAGAGTTCCCTCCATGTCTAATCCGTCATGCCTTATATCTAACGCGACCGAAGATGATCACGAGAAGGCAGTGCGAGGCAGACGATACGGGCTACATGCATTGATGGAAGTTTCGCCTTGCTTCGGCCACATTCGTGGAAAAGGCTAACCGGTGTGACAACCTTTATATCCTTGCAAAGGATTTCAAGTCGCATTTCATTACAGGCAGATTAAGGGTCCGTCCGCGAGACATGGTATCATTCCCGCTATTGCACCTCTCCGACTGTGCGGATTGTCGACATTTCTCGAGGGCATTCTCTGGTCTGCTCCTGCGGGGTCCCGGAGCCGCGTCATGACATAGCGCCGTTACTGGCCATTATCTGGTTACGAAACAGTAGTGGATTGAGCACAGCCCTGTCAATTCAGCCTAAGGACGCCGTGAGTCTCACTTTCTCTTTGACTGGAGGTACGGAGTCTCATGAACGGATATAAGTCAAGGTTACACCCTCGCTCATCTCCCTTCTTCCATTTGACATACACGTGTGGGAGTCCTTTCTGCCTTCCAGACGATATCATCTGTCAGAATGAGGGTTCTATTTCGACGAAACAAAAAGACCGCCTCACCAGACCACAGCCTAACCCGTACGGTAAATCAGGAGTCAGCGTTTCCAGCATCTGACAAGATATTGGCTAGCGACGAACCACCACCCCTCAGTAGCTGGACACCAACTCCATCAACACCCCGACGCAACGAATTTCAAGGATCGTTGAATGTCACACCTACCACACCACTGAGTCAACTTACACCCTCCAGCGGCTCCAAGGGGGTATGCCAAAAATGCCCTTCCGAGGTTGTGTCGCAAATCACGAAATCGAGCAACCGCAGTGGGAATGCGGGAAGACGGTTCCTAAGGTGCTCGCAACACGGCTTCATACGATGGTTGGACGAGCGTGGCATCCACGTGGATAACCCCCTCTGCGATTGCGATAGGAGCAGTAGGCGGAGTGTCGCAAGCCCTGAGAAGGGCAGGAAAGTTTTCTTTTCGTGTGCTGCAGGCGAATGCGGCTTCTGGCAGGCCGATCGAAGGGTTGATGGGCGAGACTGGTGTGTCGATGATAATACGATAGAGATACTTCTTCGACTCGGTCTTATATAGCCTGGGTTATGGGCATACTGGGATGGGGTGATTGGGTCGACTTTTTAGTTACGTCTCTGCAAATTCAAATTGGATGGTTGTTATGGTGCGTATTATGTGTTGTTATCTCCTGGTGTAGCGCCTTGATTCTGCAATTTGAAGTTGGCTTTCAAACTGCAAGGAACGTCCTATGCATCACAAAGAGCATAGGTAGGCCTTGCATTTCTCCCTGCTCGATAAATTTTTTATCTAAGTTTCATCTGCCAAGTACCACCGCCCCTATCCAGTCTCGTCAACGTTCTCAGCTTTGCCGTAACTACAACACAGCCAAGGTATCCCAGTACAATATGGCCGACTACCAGGCTTAAGTGCACTCTCAATCACCATCCACCCGAGCAGATCAACAAAGCTGTCCTTCTTAATATACCACAGCTCCTCGAGAAGCTTCTGCCGCTTCTTGCGCGGCACACATAGCTCTACCAACTTATGATACTTGCTTTCAAAATGCTTATCCGCTCTCACGTCCGCGCCGACTACTTGGCCACCCCCCTCCGGTGTCCTCCTCAGGTACCGGCTCAGGGAGTGTTCAGGAAGCGCTCAGGTTAAAGAGGCCCTCGCTCGCCCTCTAGGACCAAACCGCATGTGGCAATCAGGTTTTTTGTTCTCGAGTAATATAGGTACTTGTCCTGTTGAGCAGAGCGAAGCAGTACGAGGCGAGTATATGCGGGGCAAAAATCTCCGAAAGGTCGCGGACTTGATTGGCTGGCTACATGGGTAGACCCAGGACAGCCGATTGGTTGATCGGGTATGTGCTACCGTCACGTGTCTGTGACATAAATAAATTTCACGTGACTATACCATAAATTTGCCCCTGACTTCACAAGTAGGTTACTCTGGGAGTTACATATAGTCTATACAATTCTGTGTCGTTGGCTCGTTGGCTCGTTGGCTACTTGGCTACTGTCTCCTTTACCCACTCACCCAGGGATCTCAGTTCTTTCAGATCAAGTAGATACTCCTAGAGCTGCCATCCTCCAGATCTTGCCAAGTAGCTACCCGACTCCTACAGACAGACAAATGAGCGTCTTGCCCCCCGGTCCTACACTTGAATGTTGAGCATCGCATCGCCGGCAGCATGGCGCAACAAAAGACAGACAAGTCGCCATAGACTCAAAATGTGAGAAGTCACTAGTCCGAGATGCGCAATGCGCCTTCCCTGTACCATCATCATCATCCATCGATCGTCCGTACACAGACCAGATATAAACCATGGACTTGGTTTCTACGGTTCTGCAACTTATCCTCATTGTTCATTATCTGTGAAGCTGCGCAACCCACTCTGCATATCGGGTTGCGCCGTATAGTATATGTTTTTTCAAATTGTATCTCATGCTCCCGCCTGTTCTTGTCTCCCTCCTCTGCGTTCCTACACATACCCTATCATCCTCATTAGACTCGCAGCTGCCCAGACCCAACTGGTGGCACGGCTTCAATGAGGGATGTCGACCCCTCCAGACCAGCCAGCCAAATTAGCGCAGCTGTGCGACACGAGTCCCGAGCCGAGCCGTCCTATTGCTGCTGCGGCCATAGCGAGGACGAGCCTATGCTCCGAGTATCGTGAGACAATACGCAGGTTGTTACAACACATGATATTGGCGGTCCTCCTCGCGGTCCGGCTGTACATGCTGCCTCTTCTATACCTCTCCCACAAACTCTCAGCACACGATGACCCTTGGTACCCTGCCATCTGCAATCTGGTCCTACGCCCTGGACGGAGATTGGCCGACTGCCACAGATGCCACCAGAGGAATGGCGGTGTGAAGATCTGGAAAGCATGGACCAATGTCAGAGATGGGCTTTTTGTTCCCGTCAAAATATTCAGGAGCCTGTATACGTTGGGCAGGATGATCGGTGATGATCCAAACACTCTACCACCAGGTCCGTTTCCTCTGCCGAATCCTGCAAGGGGCAGTGATTATGGTGATCAAAGCAACGACGAAGAAAGCATGAGAGATGGGGCCACAGGGTCCACAGACTCTGCGCTTGAGGCACCCGCCAGTGCGTCCCAGGTATACCACGCAGCATTGCTGAGCAGCGCCACTCTCGATGAGATACTTGCAGCTTTTGAAGTCGACAAAAATAATCCAGCAATGGGTTATGATGGCGTTGTGATTCGCCGCGGCCGAAACGCGTGTCTCGCTGCGAGATCTCATCATGCACTGGTTCACTGTCAGGGGCAACAATACCGCACTCTGAGCATCCGGTCTTCTCCTGAGGAAGTGCTTCCTGCTGAGAGGGCGCATGCGCCTTTTCGCGGCCGTGGTGTCAACCCATGCCCACAGGGGTTTCAACTGCCCAAGACACCGGACCGGCGCCCCAACGTGTGCGGAAAGCAGGCCCAGAGTGAGCTTCAAGGAGACAACCAACTACCTAAGAACAGTCCAGAGTCACACGCATCTGCCTGCACACGCGACTTTCCTGAAGCGCGCCAAGCTGACGCAGAAGTGGATTCGGGTGCTTTGGATCGTTGCCCAACATTTGTTCGTCGGCATGCTCAAAGTCGACTCCCGAGGCGATTGGTGACAGGGGATAAACAAGCACTTGCCATGCTGAAGGACAGAGGTGCAGTGTCGACTCCTGAGCTCGTTGTATCTCCGCCGACACCGACCAAACGCGGCCGGCTGCAACGAAGAGTACGACCGAGGAAAAATGTGGTCAAAGCTTCGAACGACCCAGGCGAAAGGAGGTAACCGGCTTCGAGATGATGGCGCTGCGTCTGACGTTGAACCTGGCGGAATAGCTTCGTAGGCGGGCTTCCACTTTGTAATGATGGACGAGTACGATTGATAGGTCGCTAGGTACCAGGTACACCCGAAAAAACCAAAAGTGATTAAACGAAGGCATCCTGTCTACTTGTAGGCTGGTGTCATCAAAATCGGGTCGCGGTCCTTGTCACGTATGGTCTGATCGACGGCTGATCTCATGTCCTCTCAGTGCGAGCAAAAGCAGAGTCCCAGACGAACGAGGCTGAAGGCTTTCGAGCATCCTTACAAAGGTCAGACCTCAGGAGGATGAATCGCGACCAGCGGGTCGGAGGAGCGACGCCGGTGACACCATTTACGTACCTGGATCCCTTGAGCGCGAAGAAATTTGGGCTTCGCTAAGTACTAGGTGAGCCTCGTTGAGCACCTCGTGAGCGGGACGCCCATCGCTGAGCAGAGGGGAATTCGTTACTGGCTCCTCCAAGTCTGCTTGACCTGCCTCTCACTAGCCAGATTGTCGTTTCTGATCTTTCTCATTTGCCCCCTTCGATGTCGTATACTTCGTCTGGACATTCTTGTCTGCTGGAGTAAAGGCCAACCGC
>WJFF01000086.1:108770-120960 GCA_011800825.1 Fonsecaea pugnacius | reverse complement strand
AGTTCGCGGTTTACCACCCGACATTCCACCCATAGGCATCCAATGTTATTAGTCCCGCGTTTCGCTTCAACACGAGTCGTCCCGGTTCTTGTCGCCTTGACATGCAAATTCTGTTTCCTTCCTCTGATAATCCGCGACGTAGATGTCGATGTCGATGGAGGGAGTTTCTCGCTCTCTCGACTAGGTAAGAATGTATTCCTTGAGGTCGGTGCGGGTGAGAATGACATCGCGATCTACGCCGTGAAGGTAGCATTCCCCAATAACTTTCCAGTATTCAGTACGTGTTCGCTTCGCAAAGTGCCGTCTTCCCTGTCTTCGGAGGACGTAGGCCGTCTTGCCTCCACACAGGGCCACGACCACGTCGCCTCGACGGGCCTTGAAGGGGCCGAGACCGAAATATCCATTCTTCGTGATCAGAAACCGCCGGCCGTATGCGGCCGCCTGGTGGGCTTCCATGAACGATACGGCCCGTTGGAGCTCGTCGGGGTCGCTCTGCTGGATGTAGGCGTCCAGGTACCGGCCTCGCTCGCGCCCGCCGACGCGCCAGAAACGCAGCCACGCGTCGTAATAAGACTCCAGGGCACGGCCGTCGTGCGCGCCGTCGGGCAGGGCGTTCGCGACGATGGTGCGGACGTAGGCTTCCCGCACGCTTTCGCCGGTCGGGTAGCGGGTGGCGGTTCCTCCAGACATCCGCTCCCACTGGCGCCAGCGCTTCATCTGGTACGCGTCCGTCACCCAGTTGATGGGGCGGGCGCCTCGCACTGAGTTTCCCGGTCGTGGGATCCACTCGAGGAACGTGTCACCGGAGCCATCGACGGTGCCCAGCTCGACTCCCCAGACGTGAAGAAGCGAAGAGTCTGGCGACGTGTCAAAAATCACCCTGTTGCCCGGATTCAGTTCGGCCGTGGCGGGGAGAGGCCGTGTCAGCCCGGAAAGCGACCAGTTTGGAGCCCACGAGGGCGTTTTGTCGAGAGACTCCGCGGAGAGAGTGTAGTCGGCCCAGATCTCTGTGTAGTTGAGAATGTCCAAGGATTGGCGTGTCTCCATCATCTTGAGGGCGAATGTTGTGTGTAAGTCTTGCGTCGCCATGTTGTAATCCGGGGTTATCAGGGTGAATGATGGGGTCAGGCCCAAGAGGCCAAAGATCTTGTCTCTCGGATCTGTGGACTTGCTTGAGCGGCTCTGCTGCAGAATCTCGAGAATGGATGTCTCAGCATGAGAAGCGAGAGCCTTGAGACGCGCCAGCCGGATGACCTGGGACGGGTCGACATCAACAAGCATGGTGAGCGAGTGGTCTTCTACGAACCTCGCTGCCAGCTCCAAATGGGTCCAGCCACAGGAGCCTGAGCCTGAGAAAACGAGCGCTTCTCTGGCCAAGGTGATTTCCTGGATGATCCAGACGCGGGAGAACCAAGAGCTCCAGAGAAGTTGATCAAGACCCTTCCAGACCGGGTCAGAAGCATCTGGTAGGTCACCCACTTTGAGATCAGCATGAGTGTACGCAACGGTCTGGTGGTCGGGATTGTCCACGGTCCTCATCGTCGAGAGCTTCGAAATCAGGGCGAAGACTTGATCCGTGTTATCCATTTGTTGGCCGAACCAGACGACGACGCGAGACGCACGACCATAAATCTCCCGCATCATTTGGACCTGCACGTTCCTCTCTGCCAAATCCCCTTGGTTTATGCATAGGGCATCAATCCAGAGGAACCGCACACCCTGCGCCTGACGGAGTTCCGAGAGAGCGTGCCACGCATTGCTGTGGACTGCCAGTGAGCAGCCACCACATGATATTGCTCGTGTGACGGTGAGGTCTCCCCACGTATACGAAAGAGCTTCGAAGGCTGGCATGCCGTCCTCGACGCGGGTGGTCACCAGATTGCAAGCGATGTAGTCACTGTCGCTTCCCGGTTGGAGATAAAGCAGTCGAATAGATCCAGCTGGAAGAGGTTCGTATTTGTACGATATTTCAGAGCTTGTGGACATTAGATATGCGCACCGTGGCGACCTCTAAAGCCAGCCTTGGGAGGCCTACCTGTACTCGGAACATGGTCGTTCGCAATGGTTTGCCCGGATGTGCGGCCTTGCTCGATACGAAGCGTCAAAGTACTGCCGTGTTTAGAGATGCCACAGATGCGACCATGGGAGAAGTCGGAAACGTACAGGAGTCATGGAGATCTTAGGGAAAGACCTAGATCATGGGAGTCAACGAAAGCAATAGCAGATGTCCTGGGGGCAGCAGAGATGCGTGGGAATGGAGCTATATCGTGTTTACCTTCGGAGCCGAGTTTGTAGTTCGAGGGAACTGAACGAATCCCTGAACCACTGGAAGCCGATGGATGATGTCCATGCAGCTTGAAGATTCCAGATCCATTCTGGGCCTTCGCTTGGGAGCTCTGTCGAGCTCATGACGGATCATGGATGGCTGAAAAGTAAGATACATTCCGAAACTCATCAAAATTCCCTATAGACGCCAGTGAGGTAATTAATCGATTTGAACATAGTGCGGGAATACCAGCATGGGGAACTCGGACACTACAACGGCAAAGGCTAGAAGCTCCAGATGAGCAACAAGTTTCGAGTTTACTCTATTTAACGAATGTGGCCTCGAGTTCATGGAGCCTGTCAATGAGAAGGAAGACTCGAACCAACTGGCCCAAGGCTTTTATCGATCCCGTATTCGACCCCGTGCGAATGTATTGCCTACTAATCGCTCCGCAAATCATCGCGATAGGGCTACCACTTGAATGAGAGAACGTCTTGACATAATTCAGAGATGGCACAGTGGTGCTCCTAGAAGGGGAGCCGGCTAGTTGTGTCAACACATTCCCTCGAGCCAGAAGATAATGCAGCTTGGAGAGACTATCTGCTACTGAAGCGTCACTTGTATGGGGAACCACTTTTAGAGAAGGCATCAGCGTCGACATGCTAGACCCCGGACGGCGGGCAACCCAGAAGATGTTCAGCAGTTCTACCCTCCTCTTTGCTTCTAGCTATTCTTGCAGGTTCGAATCCCCAATCCCTCATTACGAACCACTCGGTGAAGGTAGAGGTGAAGACGTTCGGGCGAGCAAATCTCGGACCAAGCTGCAGTGTCCGGTTTCTAACCCTTGACGAGATGAAAGACACGTAGGAGGAGATTATTTCATGAGGAGGGTGAATTGTTAAGCTGGGCGAACGAATGTAAGGATGTAAAGACGTAAATGTGAGTGCTACATGAGTAGCGACTCGCGCCGGCGCCAAGCTTTCAACCCTTGCGCGTGTAGGCGTATCGTAGGCGTGTGGGCGCGCCTCTCTATTGCCTCACTAAATTGTCTCTCAGAACATTTGAAAGTTCCGCAATGCGCCAACCCAGAGTCTAGATATATTTCACTCTGCCTTGTGGTCATCCGTGGCTCTCCTCAATCCTCTCGTCAGAATCGTTCTCGACAACCTTTTCTCCTCAAACCTTTTCCCTCAAACACCACATCCTCTGCTGCGAGAAAACCTTTTGATCTCCTCTCCACTGCTCCAAGTGGCGCAGCGCTCCTGCAATGTTTGTCCCTTCCTCCGACAGCGCGAGAACTAATCTAACAAAACTGCCAGGGAGAACTTCGAGAACATTTATCTGGACCTCTCGAAACAGTCCGGCCGATGTCGTCTAGCAGAGAGCGGACTTGGTTGGAAACCCAGTGGAGCCAGTGAACCCTTCACCCTAGACAGCAACCAGATCGGAGCGGCGCAATGGAGTCGAGCAGCAAAAGGCTATGAACTAAAGATCATCACCCGCGATGCCGCCGTCATTCAACTTGACGGATTCGAACAAGACGATTTCGACCGTGTGTCGAAAGCTTTCAAGATCTGGTATGGCATCAACGTTGAGAACAAGGAACATGCGCTGCGAGGCTGGAACTGGGGTAAAGCAGAGTTTGGAAGAGCAGAGCTTGCTTTCAATGTCCAGAACAGACCGGCCTTTGAGATTCCCTACTCAGAAATTTCAAATACCAACTTGGCGGGCAAGAATGAGATTGCCGTCGAGTTCAATCTTGGTCCGGAGGGAACTCAGAATGGCACAAATGGCCACAAGCCCGGAAGCACAAAGAACCGAGGCCAAAAGGCGGCTGCAGGCCGGGATGAACTCGTTGAGATGCGGTTCTATATCCCCGGCACAGTGTCAAAGAAAGAAGTGAACGGAGAGGGCAGTGGCGCCGAAGACGAGGATGAGGAAGAACAAAATGCCGCCAACTTATTTTATGAGACTTTGATGGATAAGGCAGAGATCGGAGACGTCGCAGGCGCCACTTTCGCAACCTTTCAGGACATATTACATCTTACCCCAAGGTTCGTCGCAGTCCTGTTGCTGATGTGCAACCCGCAATTAATGTGCTGATCTTGTTCTTAGAGGGCGCTTCGACATCGACATGTACGAGAATTCATTCCGCTTGCGTGGAAAGACATACGACTACAAGATCCAGTATCAATCCATTAAGAAGTTCTTCATCCTGCCGAAGAACGATGAAATGCACACGCTCATCACCCTTGGCCTCGACCCTCCCCTCCGGCAAGGTCAAACGAGATATCCTTTCATCGTGATGCAATTGAAATTGGACGATGAAGTAAACCTGGATCTCAACATGACAGAAGAGCTCCTAGAAACGAAATATAAGGACAAGCTGGATGCACACTACGAAGCCCCCATTCACCATGTCATTGCCAAGGTCTTTAAGGGACTGTCGGGCAAGAAAATCATCATGCCCTCTAAAGACTTTGTCAGTCACCATAACATGAACGGGGTTAAGTGCTCCATCAAGGCTAATGAAGGTCTACTTTTCTGCTTGGACAAGAGTTTCATGTTCGTGCCGAAGCCCGCCACTTACGTTCCCATCGACACGATACAAAGTATTACCATGTCACGGGTCGGAGGGGCTTTGGCAGCGAGCCGAACCTTCGACATCACCATGACCTTGAAGAACGGACAGGGGGAGCACCAATTCAGTAATATCAACCGTGAGGAACAACAGCCTCTGGAGGCGTTTTTCCAGGTAGGCAACCTTTTGCATTCGACTGTCGCTTCTCTGGCTAATTACAGGCACATAGGCAAAGGGTATTCGCTTTAAGAACGAGATGCTCGACGACTCGTCAGCCTTACTGAAGGCTGCCCTGGAAGACCAGGACCTGGCCTCCTCGGACGACGATGATGACGCGGGCGTAAATCGTGGTTCTGCAGACGAGGACGACGAGTCACCAGATGAGGACTTCCAAGCTGAATCGGAAAGCGATGTCGCTGAAGAATATGATTCGGCCCATGAGAGCGACGGTAGTGATGCTGGTAGCGATGCGGACATGGCTGATGCTGACGACGATGCTGCTGGCGTTAGTGAGGACGAGGAAGAGGAACGACCGCCAAAAAAGAAGGCGAAGAAATAGCATTATGGTTCTAACATTGGTCCGCCCTAGGGGAAGAGCCCGAGACCAAACATGATGCTCTGTATATCAACACCGAGCAGAAGCGGAACTTGTAATCATAACTTGAAATATGATGCGCTGGTCTGTAGTTCTCCCACAGTGACACTATCACATGAATCTTAATAACCTGCCATCTCTTGGCAAGTTGACTTCACACAATAATGGAAATTCACCTCGCTGCTACTTCAGTCGTCTTGTCTGGTCACAATTCCTGTTGTGTCACCTACCACGTGACGGACTGACGTGAACAACGCAACGTGACAACCAACTTTAGCACATGGCAGCAAAGCCAAGATGTTAGCGTATCGGATAAATATAGATCCGAAGGCGCTAGCCACTACGGCGGCATCGGCGGGTTTAAGAAGTCGAGGGTGTCTGTCGGGAAACCTGCCAGTGCGTTGCAGACAACAACGCAAACTGGCGAACATGGCGTCGCAAAAAACCGCCAAATCAAAGTCCCCAGGGGCTGTGAGGAGTCGTACAGGGTGCCAGACTTGCCGCGCACGCAAGCTGAAATGCGACGAGGTAAAAGCGCGCCGTGTTCTTTGTTGTTGATGAAGACTGACTGACTGTGAAATTCAAGGTAAAGCCGATCTGCGGACAATGTCAAAAGTCGCGCCGCGACTGTGTGCGCTCCGATCGTGAGTCGCCCTGCCCACCGCAATGATGAAGGGACATCCAAAGGAATTGACACTCAAGACACAGCGATCACCTTCCGCCATCACCAGAACTCGAGTTTTGGCAAGGATGGTCAAGAACACTCCCTTGACAGTTTCTTCAAGTACAGCCAAACCTACAGTGAAGAAGATCTGAAGGCGTTTCTACCGGTGCCACAACAATGTGCGTATCTCAAACATCCAACATCCTTGACAACACGACTGACTGACTCTTCAGTGACTTGGATCCATGTCTCCGACCCAACTGCAGAAGATGCGAATGCGGTCACGCCTCCTCCTCGCACGCCTACCACCTCTGATATGGTTCAGCAAGTCGCAGCTCATACTTTAGAGGCTCTGTCGACTGCAGCAGCAGACCAGACCTCATACCCCCCCCAGGGCACTGCCTACTACACGACAGCCAACCCTGCCACAGATTCTCACCCTGAGTATGGGTTCGTGCAAGCCGAGCCTACCAGCTCTACTAGTGGTGGCCTGTCCAGAAACATTCACTATTACCTCAGCAACTCGTCTCCTCAAGCTCAGACTGACGCTTCCCTGATCGACCCAAATCTCGAGTCCACTGTGACTTCGACCTCTCAAGAAGGCGAGCAAATGGACGAGGCGCGTGATCCAAAAGCACAGAGCGAGGACAAGGAACGCAAAGAACAGGAAGAGAGCCTGACTGATGCCGACACCAGGGTCGCTATGGCGCTCAGAACCTTTAACGAACTCCAAACATAGGACTCAAGATACTGCTGGGGGGCACGGTAGAAGGCCGTTGATGGACGTGTCATGATAGAATCATGGTTCAAGTCAACATGAAGATATTGAGTGATGACTTTCATTATTGGAGCAATGGACGGTAGGCGCTGGAGAGCATTATGGGGTTTATGGAGGTTTGCACGAGCAAAAATACCGTCAAGTGATCGACACAGAACAATCCACCGAGACGGGGACTGACCTAGAAGGGATGTGTCGACACATTGGGAGGCGGTTTATGACTGTAATACTAGCTTGACACAGATGGAGAGGTTCAGGCCGTGCTGTCGGCAAGGCGAATTTCAAGCCTTCTACATCTATGGTTTTCTAATAACGTCTGGTCTATGCTATACCGTTGATGCGAGGGCAAACTGCGGATACAGTCCACAAACCAGACAAAAGCTCCACACCGGAGGAAGGCCTTGGACGCGGAGTCTAGCTCGCTCCTAGATGCAGGAGACACAGGAGGTCATGCATGTCTCGCCGGTTGGTGCCGAGACACATACTCCGTACTGGTATATTTTCACCCTGCCCAGCATCCAGTCAGGACTCCACGGTCAAGGGGCCAAATGCAATGACTGGCTGCGACCTCTTATGTTGGTGTTTTGTAAATAGTGGTTTCAATAGCCTACAGAAAGAACGGACGGAGCGCTTTTTGTATTGTCAATTTGCCGAACCGCATGCGTCAATGAGGTCGATCGACAAGAAATTGAGCAGATTCTGGGGCTGCTTGGCCCGGAAGGCCACGCAAGCCACTCTGGTAGGACCTTGACAGGCGTGGCTAAGACGGTGGTAGTGTCGGGTACAGACAAGGGAAAGCGAGGAGGGGAGCTCGGTGGGATCTGGTAGCTAAGGAACTCGGCTCAATCTCCTTGGTGGATTTCATGGTGTAGCACAAAGTTGGGCGATGAGTGGATGGGAGGCTTTGGATCTCCAAATTGGCCTGGTGCAGCTCGATTGCAAGGAGTTAAGTTCGGTCGAGACGTCATCAACGGCCGACGATGGCTCATCCAAACGAAACCTGGAAGTCTTGGAACAACAGTGACGCTTTGTGGCTTCGGAGCAGATCTGAACGGCTGTGGTTTTACCTGATTCTGTTCTAGTTTGGGAGGAGTGGCCGGCGTATCGTGGATTCGTGGTGAGAAATCGTCTAGCGAGGGTGTTTGGATGGTGGCTTCGGGTGTCCACTTAACTGTGTTGTTTTCGAGTAGTTAACCTGTGTCCCAAAAAGCAAAGCAGAAATATTAGTTGAACCACTACAACACGGACAGCAGCGGCGAGGCGGATACCACCCACACCACATTGCCTGCGCCCCAGCACCACCAGACACCAGATCACCTAAACTCCCAGTAGTACTTCTCTATTGTTGTTTCCACTTTCTTTTTAAAACCTCCCTCATTTTGTTCATTGACCGCTCTCTGAAAGCTGCTGCATTTCCATTCTCTCGTTTCCTGTACCTCCAACTCGTACACCCGCTGCACTGCCCCCAACCCGGCCTTCCATTACCCGCCGAACTTATTCCTCTCAGACAAAGTCCCGATCATGTTCAGCTGAAAGATACTTTGTCTTTTTCTCCGACGAGGCAAACGCAGATGCGTGCTGGTGAGGACAACAGCTACTTGTCGTAAAAACCGCACGTCGCACGGTCCTCTTCGATCCTTCTTTCTGGTGCAGCGAGTGAGTCTGGGCCTGGGCGGCAGGTGCAAGTTCCATCAGGCTAAGCCCCGACGAGGTTGTCAACATGGGCCGCCTTCGCAACCTTTCCGAGAGCTTCAAGGCTGCGGCTTTCAGCAATTCGACCCTCTCCATCTCTTCGCTCTCCAAGGCCTCTTCCGGCCAGACCCAAATCGTCGATAAGGACTCGCCGTCATCGGCTCGTTACCAGGAATTTCCGACGCCCTCCGAAGCCCCTCGAACGACCCCTCGGACGGAGCGGGCTGCGTCCCGTCCTGTATCCATGGTGTACACACCTCCGTCGATGGAGTTGGAAAGAGAAAATTATATCGAGGAGTTGAGACCGGTGTTCAGGTGCGCCTGGTGGCCTAGTTATATGAATGTCTAGTGCTGACGCCCCCACTAGCTTCCTGTCAAGTCACAGCAACAAGCTCTATCAAGAAGGTGTTTATTGATTGCTTCCTCGATCTACATATCATGATGCTGATCGTCCCGTGCAGGGTATTTTCTCAAATTGAATGATCTCGACACTCGTGAGTGCTTCCGACCCCTTTGGATTTTGGTCCATCGAGTAACTTTTTGAAAGATGGAAGACCTAATCCGGATCGTAACTGGACCGAATGTTTCGCTCAACTGGTGGGCACGGTACTTTCGCTTTGGGACGCCGCTGCTTTGGACGCTGCCGGCCAGGATGGAGAAGTCGCTCCTACATTTATCAACCTGGCGGATGCCTCCATCAAGATGGTACGGTCTTTTAGACTCTTGCGGGCGTGCTGATTCTGAGTTGCTGGTAGATCGAGACGCTTCCTACGCGAAATCCCGATGTCCAGCCTCTACAGAATGTACTCTCCATATCCACGGCGGGCAAGAATCGGTATTTGCTACATTTTAACTCACTCCACTCTCTCACGCAGTGGACGGCTGGCATCAGACTCGCAATGTTTGAACATGCCTCACTCCAAGAACTGTACACAGGCTCTCTAATTGCCGGCAAAGGGAAGTCTTTAAACAACATCCGGACGATCATGGAGCGTACAAAATTCAAGACGGAAGACTGGGCACGAGTTCGATTTGGTGCCGGCACTCCATGGAGACGATGCTGGTGTGTGATAGAGCCTCCCGACGAGAAAGAATGGCAAAAGTCCAACAAGTCCCTGAAGAAGAAATCAGCGTACGACCGACCCGCCATGCCGAAGGGAGTCATCAAGTTTTATGACACCAAGAAGACAAAAAAGGCCATACCTATAGCGACTATCACTGACGCATATTCAGCGTACGCTATCTATCCCCAGTCTAAGCCGTTGATCGACCAGTCTACCTTGGTCAAAGTTGAAGGCCGCATCACAATACATTCTACACCAGAATCCAAGACTGAGGGCTTTGTCTTCGTTATGCCCGAGGTACATCCTGCAGTCTCAGGCTTTGAAATGATGCTTCGGTGGCTTTTCCCTGTTTATGACATTTTCCACCTTTACGGCCGTCCCCAACGGCTGATAGCCGACACATGGGACACTCGAGGCCTCATGTTTGCAATGCCGCGTGAGCGAAGGTACGGCTATCTAGACATCATTGACGTTGCAGCACTTGTCCATTCTCAGGGAAGCGAAAAATGGAGCGAACGTGAATGGCGGAGACAGTTGAAAGAGGCGACTTCTAAACGAATGTCAATGACCGCACAGGGACGTCCGAGTGGCACTTTTGAGAATAGGCGCCCGAACCGAGTATTTTCGGAATCCAGGCAAGGCGTGCATTACGACGACGCTGATTCAGTACGTTCGTCGCCTTTTTCGCGACATCAGCACAATCAATCAACCGATGCAGTGTTTGCTTCCCCCAAGAAAGTGGTCACTGCTCCACCGAACATGGCTTATCTCTCGCCAGGACAAACCCACCATTCAAGGTCTGTATCAGAATCTGTTGCGTACATGTCACCAACCCAGAACCGTCGCCAGCACGACCATTATCATCCTCCCAGATTGTCCACTGAATATACCGATATGGAGCCTATTCAGCCTCCCCCAGCTCCTCCTGCTCATCGAAACCCATTCAAGAACAACATTATCCATAGTGAAGCGGAAACATCGGACAGCCGCTACAGCTCGGATAGTGACGGACAAGGCCCACGGACTCAACCGGAAGATATTCAACGAGATGTAGGCGAAACAGCACCACCTGCGCCAGTGGTGGCTCCTCCAAATATGCAGCACCAACACAGTGACGTCCCACAGAGGCGACCCGATGCTCGACCGGACTTGAGACGTGAGAAAAGTCGAATGTCGAATGGAACCTTGTCTCAGATTGTTGATGTGAATAAACTCGCGAGCAGTGGGGCGGCGGGGCATGCAGCGTTGGTGGCGTGGAATAATGGCCGAGAAGGCGAGAATCAGGGGCTTCGAGGGGTAAATGAGACCCCTCGCGACGAAGAAATATCTGCTAATCAACTTGTTTCTCAAGAAGTGGTAGCAGAAGGTGCTTATACGCAAAACCCTGCTGATGTCAGACCAGAACATCCCCGGATGCCATCTGAACAGTCAACGGCCGCCAAACCGATCCATCGAAAGCCTGTCCCGACAACAACATCAACTCTGTTAACACCATCCAACCGTGTGCAATCGCCCGACAGAATGTCCAAATACTCAGCCTCCAGTTATGACAGAACCCCGAGCAGTTCACCGGACTATGACAGTCTTCCCGAGGACGATGATCGTCCTGTATTTCACAGAAAGACCAGGACAGGCGTCTTAAAGACAGTCGGAGATCCTCAATTGTCTAGTGGCGGCCAGCAAGACTCGGCCAAAATCGACATACCGGTCGTTGACTTTGGCATGACGTTTACACCTAGCTTGACCCCGGGACACAGTCGTCCTCCAACGGCTTCTGGAATCACCGGACGGCAGTCGCCGTTTGATCAGCCACTGACGGCTCCCGCAACGCCTTTGACCAGGTCTCCTCAAGAAGAGCGAGCCTCTCCAGGAAACTTTAGCCCTAGTGACGGGCAAAGATCACCTTTGGCCGAGAGAAACAGCCCCAAGGGCGCTCACTCGCGGTCTTCTAGCTATGCCTGGCATCCCGGAACGACCTTGGTGAGGCACAACTCGGTAGGGGGGTTAACAGCTGAGGAGTTCGTCCAGGAACGCGCCGTCGCTGCTAGGGTTCCACAAGGCTATGTCCCTCACCGGAGTGTTTCCTACAGTAAGGTCGAGCAATCTCCAAACAAATTGCAGAAGAAACGAGATTCAACGCTTCGATCCAGCTCGAGGCATTCGTTATTGATCGATCCATCATCACACTTATCAGCCCGAGAACAGGAGCATGTTGCCAAGATGACTGGTGGTCCATTGATTCAGGTGATTGACCGGAGCAAGACGCCAGACCCATCTGTCGGGCTGATAGGGGCGATTGAAGCACGAGAGCAAGAAAAGAGAAACATCAAGGACGGGGTTGCCGGTCATATGGTCCAAGAGGCCATCGCGCAAAGGCAGGCGGCAGAGCGCACCTACGGAATGCAGCAGCTTGGCAACTACAACTCGCCCGTCGACGTCAGACAAAACGGGCAATGGGCCGGCTCTCAAGCACCTCTGTACTGGGGTGGTGCCGTGCCGCAACAGCCGCAGCACGCCTGGTCGAACCAGTCGGCCTGGCAGTATCAGCAA
>WJFF01000086.1:49409-61132 GCA_011800825.1 Fonsecaea pugnacius | reverse complement strand
GTTGCGCTGAAGGTCAGAGTAGACAGCGCTCTCCGGCATGGGGAGAGGACCTAGATCAACTTGAGGTTCGGGGAAGATAGCTTCTGCTGAGACATCGGTCAGGATAGGATTGTGTTGGAAGTTGTAGCAGAAAGCATCCTCCAGAATGGGGAAAGGACCTGGATCATCTCGAGGTTCGGGGAACATGCTCTCTGCTGGGAGAGCAAATGGTTCCGGGGTGAAGCTCGCTGCGAGATCTCCGAAGCACGGTCTTCCAACACTCGTTGAATGCCCAGTTTCTTGGTTTTGTGCAAGTGAAGTCAGCTCGGGGTTCCTTGGGTCGTAGCTTGCTAGAGGTTGTAAGCCCGAAGTAAGAGCCGATTGCAGTGTTTCATTAGCGATGACTCCGGTCGATTCGTCTATAAACAACATAAGGCCTCTGGTGCCATCTGAGTCTGCGAACATATACTCACTTTGTGAGGCAGCATCCAATGCTGTTTGTATTTCGTGCCCAGTCTCGAGATTTGAGGACGAGTTAGTGCTCATAGCATCACTCTCAGTCCTGTTGGCTTCATCACTTTCGGTGATTCGATGATCGTGCGAGACATCTACCCGCTGGCGCTTGTGAGGTACGCAATCGTCGCCATCATCATGCAACCTCTTTCGAATGGCACTGCACTGTCCTGCGGAAGATCAGATAAATCCAGTCGAAGAAGTTGAAGCACTCACTTTCATAAGCCTTGAGGGCTTTTTCAAACCAAGTGACGATGTCGCCGCCGCTATCGTTTTCGGCGCTGCCGTCATTTTCGGCGCCGTCTGCGCAGGCGTCGCTGGCATCTCTGGCAGCAACACCACTCTCTTTGAAAACAAAATCGACAAAGTCACGATATTGACATAGTGTCCTACGGTCCGGAAACCCAATTCGAGGTTCGTCGAGAGTTTCCTTTGCACGTTTTACCGCTTTGCAGAAGGAACAAACCGCATCGAACCCTAAATCCCGCAGTGTCGAGTACCTCAGGATTGCGAAAAGAATTATTGTTGGACAATTCTCCAGACCATTTTGAAAAACGAGAAGTTTGATGCCATGTCGTATCCCCCTCTTAGCCGCCTTTGCCACTTCTTTGTTGTAGCCGTGTTCGTAGAGAAAGGTATTAATCCGAGCATGTCTTCTATCGGATTTCTGGTCATTGGGATACTGATCAAGTGTATTTGTCCCGTACCGTGCTAGTTCAAATTTGATGAAGTCGTACGCAAGTGAGACCTGGCTTAGACCCCGTCGAAGATGCTCCCAAATTTGCTTGGGGGTCTCGCCAAGATCACAAATTCGAGGATCAACGACGGAAGGACAGCGACCGATTGCTGCTGAAGGAGTTTGCTGAAGAAGGGTTTTGATGTCCTGAAGCCTTTCACTGAATTGGGAGAAAAGGACGAACTCAGATGAGGCTGCTTCTTCACCTTGTGACGGCTCGCCCTCTCGGGCCGGGCCTTCCAGGGGCGAACCCTCTCCTGGCCCATCCCATTGAGTTTCCCCCAACAGCTGCTGCTCTGAAGAGCCTTCGGTCTCAGCGCGTTCGTCATATATGATGGTGGATTCCCTGTCATCAACCATGGCTTCAAGGGATGTCTGTAAGCTCGGTGGTGCACGACTTCTCAATGCCTCTTTGACAAGGAGATTGAGAATATTGGCTGGCTGGCTGCAAAGTAGTGCCCATGCCTGGCGGACATCTTCAGGCAAGGTAGAGTCCATGTTAGCAGAGCAAAAGAGCGAAAATGCCAAAGGGGAGGACGAAATAGACGTGAACGCACGTGAGCGGCGGCGGGACCCACATCTGATCCCGTCGGGACCAGGTGTGGGTCAGCAGACAGAAAGTACCTGTCTAGAGTACTTGTGATTGGGCCAACTCGAAAAGCTCCACCTGTAGGGCGGGGAGGCGGATACATGTGAATAACCAATCGCTGATCCACTCGCCACTCCAGCACCAAAGGTTCGCGAAATAGCTTGATCTGGATACGAGATCCTACACCGTCCCTGTCCCCATAGGAATCACTCCTCCCCACACTTCACGACACTGGTGGAATCGATCGAGGTCATTCGTATGACTTGCCCATATAATTCCTTGCAACAGCCGTGTTGGTGTGGGCTTGCACCTTGTGGTTTACTACTTGTAGTTATAAACCAATACTTTGGTAATGCAAAGTCGATCCATGCCCGGAACGCCTCTAGATTCCTTCGAGTTTCAGCTTTCCGCGCCACAGGCATCATGACTGGAAATAGGAGAGATAGTTGACCAAGGAATTTGTGCATAAATGCAGGAGTTTCCAACCTGGGTCGCCTTGTATCGGCTGCGCTCCTTTCCTTGTATCCTTCGTCTTTTTCTAGTGGTGGCAGAACACCGCTCGACTCAGTCCCAAGAAAATGAGCCCGCCGGAACGATTGCGCATCGTTATCTTTGGAGATGAACAAGTTGGCCAGGCGTTGAGCCACCAAGTGAGCATCTGTGACATCGTCGTGAAACTCATACTCACTCCGTACAGTTTCAGACCCTGGACCGCGTCGACGAGATCGTCCACAGTATTGATGACACACCGCTCAGGCTCATTCGAATCCCCGTGGAAGACGACGATGCGGAGATTCTGATGATTCAACTACTTACCAGAGGAGGTTTCAATACCCCTGCTCTTCTCAAGTTTTATTGTTCACAAGGCGACGCTTTTATTACCACCTTCAACACGACGTCCAGAGAGACATTTGACGCCATCGAGAGATTCAAGTCCGTGATTGAGGAGGCTGGTAGGGGACAATGTCCACAAGCCCTTGTGGGAATGCGCAAGCCTCGCGAATCAGAGGTTGTGACAGAGCAAGTTGTCAGTGAGCGAGCTGCAGAGTTGGGACTTCAGTACTTCTTTGTGCGGCCTAAGGATCTGGAACAAGTTATGGCGCCGTTCAGCTACCTCGGTCGTCTTCATATTATGGAGCGGAGAAGGTTGGACATGATGGCTTTTCCGGTCTGGACTCGTTGGTGGTTTCGTTGTGCAGCCCGCGTTGGGTGGCGAAGGGCGCCATATTAACCAATATCCTCGCCAGCACAGAGGCTAGTATGATGGAATCTTCGCTCTGCCCTTCCTACCATAGACATGTCTCTCCTTTTCTCTCCAATGTACTGATTGAATATCCCCCAAATCGATGATGGTGGCATCGATTGCATTGTCCTCCCTCCTCATCACTTTTGATTGTGCGGTCTTCATTGCATTGACAACAGAAAGGGTTTCTCCTCTGACGGAATTTTTTTCCCCTTTGGACAATACTCTGCTGACAGCTTGATCTTTCAAGACGTATCTTTCCTATCCACTCACTAATCCGAGCCATTTTGTGACGAAAGTCTTCGTTTTCCGTTGGCTCCCTCAATTGCTCCTCCCTCAAGCCGATCCCAGATCTGCCGAGCAGGGCATCTCCATTGTTGATGCAACTGCATCAGGACTTCGGAGTGGCAATTTTCATGCAGAGAACCTTGTCGTCATCATCTTCGAGTTCTCTCTTTGCAACTGAGTCATGACCGAAATGGCCTTTCAATGCGTCCTCGTCGCCAACATAGCATATCAAATAACCGCCTTTGGCTTTCTCGATTTCTTGAATTCCAGGCAGCGTGCACTTAGCTTCCTCCATTGTCGAAAGATCGGCTTTAATGTGGTAATGATAATCGTAGAATCTGCGTTTGTAAGTCATTGTGTGGACGGTGGATGTGGCCATGCTCTTGTTGTTGTATAGCTGTCAATGTTTCGAACCCGGTGACAATAGCTCGCAGAATGGTTCGAACAATGAGGTATATCCCGATAACAGGTCCAACACAGAGGACAAAAGCTCAAAATAGTAGATAGCGAGAAATAACAGTCGTGCCCTGGAGTACATATGTCGTTGCGTGTCGAGTGTTGTCTTCAAATCTCGGAAGGGCACGGCTCCTTCTTAAATATCTTTGACTCCTGTCAAAGTACCAATTCAACCAGGATCAGACGGAAGATGGTTGAGCAAAACTGCCATCTTGAGAAGAGGCTTTGGAGACTGACTATCCGACACGAGCAGAGATGATAGCGAGCTCAATAGCACGTCCTCTACACTGATCGTATGCTTTTTCTCTCCTACCATGATCCGGAACTGCCGTCGTTAGCCACTACAGTGTGGCTGAAGTTGATGTTAACATGGTAACATCTAATTAATATGCTTAACCGAAAAGGTAGCCATAGACGTCAGTATAGATCAGATAGTTATTAACTAGTTACCTCCCCCAATGGGAAGGTCTTGTTAGCTACCGCGCAATGCTTTCACCTCGACCGCCACCTGTGGGACGTTCTTCGTGATATTGGCCTTTACTCCCGCCTTGCGCCATCCATTGAGTGTCGCTGGCAATACCTTGAGCGCTGGCTCGAGATAGCCATCGTGGGCCAGGCACACCAGCACGTCCTCCCTCTGACTGATCTCGTGCAGCTTGCCTATCGTCGTCTTGGCTGTTTCAAGGTCCTTGTGCATGGAATACGCGCCATTTGGTCCGTGTCCTTCGCCTAGCATGCCCTCGCCAGTAAAAATCTTCCTGTGGTGGCAACAGTCGCCACCCATGACCACGTACTCATCCAACCCTGTGCGAGCGAGCCCCATCAGATGGCCCGGCATGTGTCCAGGCGCGTCGAGGAGGAGAAAACTCCCGTCATCGAAGAAGTCGAATGCCTTGGGGAATGGACCGAATGGAATCCATCGATCTTCTTCGTACGAAAGTTCCCGGACACTGGGATGTTCGAGGATGGAGCCCAAGAAAGGCGAATCTGGATTTGTTGGGTACCCTGGGTATGCAGCAGCTCTGGAGCCTGGTCCAACCACAACCTGGCTCTGGGGAAATTCTCCTGGGTTTCCGACATGGTCAAAGTGAAGATGGCTATAGACCACATAGTTGATCGATGTGGCCGGGAAGCCTGCCTCGTCGAGCAGTTCAGCGGCACTTTTGGGTACTCGAGGCTCTGTGAGGACAAATTCTTCTCGAATGCATCTAGGGTATGCTTCCAAGTCCTAAACAAAGTGTTTTAGCACCTACAAAATCCAGCGCAGATACCAGAGTTGCATACCTTGCGAATACCCAGGTCAAACATAAGACTTTGCCCGCTTGCTGGATGGTGGACATAGAAGCTGTAGTCCGGATACAACGTCTTTGTCGCAAGGTCTGCCCCGGCAAGGATCCATTTGTCTGGCAAGAAAAGTTGCCCGGTGGGCACCAACGACACCTGCACGATCTGCTCTTTGTGAGTCCCGGTCTGCATCTTCATCAACTGTGCTTGCTGCGCGGACTACTCACGTACCGGATCACCGAGTAGTAAAGCCTTTATTGTTTGGTGCTGGGTTTGTCGCAACAGTTCTCCTTCACGGATGTGCGCCACGCCCAATGCTACTCTCACTTCTCTTGACCTTAACCTGGCTTGCGTTGCCCTTCAGCATGGCGAAAGATGGAGATGGCGAGTCGCCGGCAGGAGGACTCTTCGGGATCTGATCCCGAAGGTGACTGAGACTTTCCATTAGAAGGGGATCCGCGGCTTGGACGGCCAAGCCACTTACCTCTGCCATTGGCCACGCCTCTCCGTGGCCTGGATTCGAGAATCAGGATCCGTCGTTGTCGCTTCGTGTAAACAGGCTCCGCAATCTCCGCAATGCCATGCAATTTGACGCACTGCTAGCACGTGGAGAAGTTGGGGTTGGGAAATGTGTGGGAGCGAGTGGAAAGTAAGTGGGAACTTGAAGCTGAAGATTTGGTGGAGGACGTTTGGCTTGGCTTGCCGTTTGTTGCATTCTCGTGATCGCCAGACGCAGTCAACATTGCACGTATCTTACTTTCTCCCAAACCAAGCCACTGTATATCTCCTCAATCCATCGAGTTTATTCAGCTGGAGATACAGTGTTGTCTCCGTGGAATTAGAAAGTTCGGCTCTCAAAGGACAAGATCTAAGCGGTGATGAACGAGCTCCAAGACCTCGACTCTGGCCATGAAATCAACTATCCCCCTTCGAAGCGACGACGAGTCGGCATGGCCTGTATTCCTTGTCGCACACGGAAAGTACGGTGCGATGGAACCCGGCCAAAATGCTCTGCTTGTTTGCGCAATTGCACCTCCTGCGCCTATCAGCCTGCAAGCCAGATGGTCAATGTCTCCCGAGAGTGAGGAACCATCTGGAGTTATTTCTCTAACCTGTCTAATCGAATTTCAGATACATAATGAAGCTCAAGCAAAGGGCTGAAGCAGCAGAACAACGTCAAGGGGTGGTAAACTCTGGCGAGCCCAGTCAACTGTTACCTCAAAGGCGACAGGACCTCCAGCGCCGTGAACTGTCGAGGAGTTCTCTTGAAGAGGCTACATCAAGTGTGTCAGAACTAGTTTCAAACTCACGTAACAACATCAGCACAACCCGAAGTCGAGACGTTGAGCGTGCCCAAGACAAACAGGCGGCGTACTCGAACAACGGTTCAGGAACCATAAATCAACTGGATAAAAGCCCTAGCCACGGTCGTCCACCACTACATCAAGGACTCAATGAGAAAGGGATAGCAACAAAGGACTTTTCATCCAAAGTACCGTCTGTGGAGAGAACGGACAGGCCTCGATCTTGGTCGCTCCCCGCCTCTCACGATGTCACCACCAATTTCGAAGAGCCCAACCCCGATGACTTCTACGGGGACTCATCCACCCTCTCCTTCATGCAGGCTGTCCAAACAACAATCATCTCAAATTCATCTCCTGATTCGGTATCGCCAGACTCGAATTATAGAAGCGGAACCAAGCCACGCCCGACCCGAGCAGTCTCATTCCGGTTTGGCGTTGAGAATTGCTTGCCTCAAAGATCTCTTGCTGACGACCTGGTTAATTCCTACTTCCGTTACGTCCATATCCTATACCCCTTCTTGCATCGACCTTCCTTCGAAGCTCAGTACGAACGCACCTGGGTCTCAGGAGAACAACAAGACGACCAGTGGCTGGCAATGTTGAATGTCATTTTCGCTCTTGGGATTCATTTCGCATATGGACAAGAAGACAAATCTGCGGCGAGTGATAGGTTCTTTGGTTATGCGCAGAAGCTCGTCTCAATGGAGCAGTTTGCCCACGCAAATCTGCAAACACTACAACTTCTTCTGCTCAGTGGTCTCTACTATCAATCCACCAGTCGACCGAACCAGACATGGAACGTGATAGGGTTAGCGATAAGGATTGCCACAACCATTGGAGCTCACGTCGATCCAATGCCGTCACAATATAATCCCTTGCAGATTGAAATACGGAGAAGATGCTGGTACGGGTGTATTGTGCTAGATTCGTGGGTAGATCTGGCACAGCTTGTGGGAACCTGCTAACCGCGTTCAAGAGTTTTGGCCCTAAACTTCGGACGTCCCACTGCCATTCCAAGCACCTTTGGTGTCTCACTTCCTTCAAACCTCGACGACGAGTATATCACGGAAGAAGGATACCTCGAACAGCCAGATCATGTTCGACCGAAGATAACAGTCTTTATCAAATCAGTGGCTTTCTGCTCCATCATGAAGGACGTATTGTACACTCTCTACTCGCCCCTTAACGGTTCTGGTCACCAGCAGAGTGGCAAGGCTTCTGCGCCTCCCGAGTTCAAGGATGCTGTCAACCTGGACAAGAGCTTGGTTGAGTGGTTTCGAGGACTTCCAGAGTACTTGAAAGTAGGGGCTTTGGACGAGATGGAAGAATTTCGGAGAACCAGGAATATCCTCCTTGCCAGGCAAGCCAGCGCAACTTGCGAGACTTTCTATGGCTGACGCTTGCAGATTTCTGAATCTCAGGGTTTTGATCCATCGACCATTTGCTTCTCTCTGGCAGCAGTCATCTGCTGCCGCGGAGCCGGTTTACCTTGCGCCACTTGACAACTCCCTTCACGCCATGTGTGTCACGGTGTGCAAGTCAGCCGCCGTTCAATTGGTGAATGTCATTAGCAACAACTATTATCAAGGTTTGTCTAGCGCGTGGTGGACGGATATGAACTGTAAGTGCATGAATGCAATTGTCACGCCCCAGAATGTCTGTTTGCGTGCATGAGCACAACTTGAGGCACCACACAGGAGGACACTTCCATCACATATCGCTCCACCATCTGGCCGCATTTAGGACTGACCACATCTCTCTATTAACAGATCTATTCACTGCAGCAACAGTGCTGCTGGCCATCGAATACGAATGCGAAGATCCGGAAGAGAGTGACGCTACCGAAAGTGCCTTTGAACAATCCCTCATAATCTTGGGTGAAATGCAAGGCCGCTCGTCCATGGCATCATCATATGTTACCATGTTGAAAAAGGCAAAGGAAGCTCAAGAATCAGCGCAGATTGCGCCGTTAGCCCTGACTTCATCGCCACGAGCACGTTCGAACAATGCACCTCCGCGGAATTCTTCGTCGACCTCTGAAATCGTGTCTAATGGAATCAACCTGGATGAATTTCTGAAAGATGACACCAGGGCCGATGCTCCTTTCCCGTCTTGGAACATGCAGGACTTTTTCCTGGTCCCTTGGGATATGATGATGGTTGATAACCCTATGCCTACGTTTCAATCATGACAGCTAGGACGATGTATCAAACACGCTCTCTGGGCTATCAAAGACCTGTTTCTCAGAGTCACATTGGAGCTGAACCCTATATTTCCACTGTTTCGCCTTCTACCCATTTCTTGCATTGTCGATACAGTTCATCATGAGCTCGGCCACAGTCGTTGTCACCTTCGCGCCGATGGCCAGGCATGTCCAATTTCACCTTCACTCCCATCACGGCCTCCTGACAGTATGCCAGATACCGATAGCCAGTAGGATATTTTTTCAGCTTTTCGTCGTCCAGCACTGGTACTTTTGCGGGATTGACTGGGATCAATTTGTCCTTTTCATACCAGTGCCGGACGAAGCGAGCAGCCCACACCCCAGAAGCCAGGTCTCTCTCCCAGAAGAAGCAGAAGCGGCAATCTGACTCCGCGTCGGCTTCGATCCCATCGAGGTCGAATCGCTGCGTGATGGCAGCTTTCATTTTGGTCACGGCACGTGTGCCTTCCAAGTTGATATCCGTCGTCGACCCATGAACCCGGTGCATTATAAAAGCGCCGTTATCCATACCCATTTTCGAGGCTTCGATAAAGTCCTTGTACGGCGTTCGACCCGTCCAAGTCGTGTACACATAGGCATCTGGGTGGAAGATTGAAGCGAAATTCTCCCACTCACAAGCATCCCTGAAAGAGACTTATCGTCAATAAAACATTCACCTCAGTTTTTTTGATTGTCTGGGAGCAGGGTATACCTATAACAAGGCCAGCCTTCGGCCAGTTCGCGCAGCTTGTAACGTTGTAAAGCTAGGTCGTCTGGCCCGTTATTGCGAATCGCCTTGTCTGGTCGAGAGCCATTGGGGAGGGAATGCAGATCAACCATGGTTCAGGTCTATTTGGCCAGACTGATACCCAGTTTCCGTCTAACTCATGAAGCTTATGTCTTTGGGGTCGGCTCGTCGCCTGCCAAATCTGGCAACACAGGATGAACTGAAGATTGGCTCCTTTGGACGCTGAAGGCAGAGTGGCACGAGCGAGATGACAAACACTTGTCCGGTCCAAGCGATGCCTTCTACCCGCCAGACACGAGGTACCTGGCGCTCGGATTGCTGGTTGCTCTGCCTTCGGGAAGAGATCCCGCACAGGCGAGACCTTGTTACGCCGGTGGCTCGATATCCGGGGCTAGCGACAGAGGCGCGGGCAACCGCCGGCGAACCAATGAACGACACTCACAACGCTCTTGGTCCCATATGCCCTAGATGGATGGCTTCACGGTGCACACACGGGAGGTACTGTAAGAGCGCGCACAAGAGTTCTGGCTCGTATAGCAACCGAGGGGCTAGGAGGAAGCTTTCCCTGGTGGAAGATGGACCGATATAACAGCCATGTCTGGACGCCCTCTACACCAAAGGTACAGCACAGGGCACCATGGCTTCACCGAGAGTGGTTGATATCGCGGTCGACGCCGCCTTCTATATCCGATCGCACCTGGGATTGACAGTGACAGTGTGTGTCCTGCTTTACTTCGTCTCCCAACGGTACAAGACCGGCCTTCGACACATCCCAGGTCCCTTTGTGGCCAGTTTTTCGGGCTTCTGGAGAGCCTGGGAGGTGGCCAAGGGAGACTGGCATGTCAAGAATCTTGAATTGCATCGACAATATGGACCGCTTGTCCGCATCGCCCCGAATGTCGTCAGTGTCTCTGACCCAGACGCACTTCGTGTCATTTACGGGCTGAACAGTGGCTTTACAAAGGTGCGAGGCCGGACATAACCTTTCACATGCCATGGCAACAAGTCAATGCTAACAGCGCGGCAGACGGACTTCTACCCCATCCAGGAAATGAAATACGGTAAAATCTATCTGGCAAATCTCTTCTCCACCAAGAGCGACGAGTTCCATGCCAAACAGAAGAGGTCGGTCGCCACGGCTTACTCCATGACCTCCATGCTGGCCTTTGAGCCGTATGTCGACAACTGCTCTGAGCTCTTCTTCAAGAGGCTCGACGAGCTGTACGTGAACCCGCATCAGCCCTGTGACTTGGGCAAGTGGCTGCAGCTCTACGCCATGGACGTGATTGCCGAGGTGACCTTTGGCAAACGATTTGGATGTATGCAAGAAGGCGGGGACGTGGGAGGCTTGATCGACACCATCGACAAGTTCCTGATCTACGCCTCGGTGGTGGGCCAGGTTCCCTACCTCCACAAATTCCTCTTTGGCAACCCTCTGCTGCCCTACATCCTCCCCAAGCTGGACAGCATCAACCACGTGGTCAAGTTCACGCTTGAGCGGATTTCGGAGCGCGAGAAGGACTCGGAGCGGCACAAGGACTTCTTGGGGAGACTGTACGAGGCCAAAGCCGAAGGCAAGATGGAGGCGGTCGACATTGTCCGGCACAGCAGTGCCAACGTCTTCGCAGGAAGCGACACGACGGCCATAGCACTTCGCTCCGCCATCGACGGACTGCTCGCGAATCCGGAGTGCTACCGAAAGCTCCAAGCGGAGATCGACCAGAAGCGGGCCGAAGGCAAGCTCTCGCTCCCCGTCAAGTACGCCGAGGCGCAACAGATGCCGTATCTCCAGGCCGTGCTCAAGGAAGGCATGCGGTATCACCCGTCAGTGTCGTTTTTGTTGGAGAGGCACGTCCCCAAGGGCGGCACCGTCATCTGCGACACCCGCGTCCCCGAGGACACGATCGTCGGCATCAACGCGTGGGTGGTCCACCGGGACCGCAAGGTGTTTGGGGACGACGCCGACGTCTTTCGACCGGAGCGGTGGCTGGAAGCTGACGAGGCGCAGCTGAAAGCCATGGAGAGGGCTTTTTTTGTGGTGAGTTACAAAGAGCCTTGATCACCCTTCTTCCCTCCGTCTTTACCTCAATCTCTCTTCTCCTCCTGTTCTCAAGCCTAGGGAGTTTCCACCTCTTCTCTTCTCCAGAAACTCGCTCTAACACGAGAGGAACACAGTTCGGCGGCGGTTCCCGGACCTGCACCGGCCGCAACATCAGCCTGATGGAGATGTCCAAGGTGATCCCCTCCCTGCTCATGGTGTACGACATTGAACGCGCCGACCCCAAGTCCCGCACGCAGACCAAGACGTACTGGTTCGCCGTGCAGAGGGGTCTGGTGTGTGATATCAGGAAGAGGGAGGTGAAGGGTCCGAAGGTCTGAA
>WJFF01000086.1:38141-48704 GCA_011800825.1 Fonsecaea pugnacius | reverse complement strand
GCCTGCAGGCCAAAGGAGACGTCGAAGCCCATCTTGAGCCCCCACGACTGCTGGAAGTAGCCGACGGTGAAGCCGCCGAGGACGCGGGCAAAGTTGAGCAGGGCCGAGACCTCGCCCGAGGCCGACGGGTAGCAGTCGAGCACGTAGGCGACGGTGGCGACCGAGACGACCATGACGCCGAACTGGAACATGCCCCAGCCGAAGACGATGGCAACCCAGTGCCAGTGGCGCTGCAGGGCCTCGCCCACCAGCACCAGCCCCGGCACCATGAAGACGCCGCCAATGTAGTTTGTCCACAGGCGCGTCTCGGGCACGAACAGGCCGTGGTGGCGCGTCACGTAGCGCGCCGCAATCCAGTCGTTGAAGTAGTGCCCAAACGCCTCGCCGATCAGGATCGCCACAAAGGGCGTAAAGTACATGTACCCGCACGCGATCGAGCTGAAGCCGTACCCGCCGGCCTCGACGGGCGTCTGGAGCAGGATCGACGATGTGATGTTGATCCCCACCGACCACATGAATATCATCAGGTAGAACAGCATCGACAGCGGGATCACAGGTTTGAGGAGTACCTCGCCCAGCCGCCCGTAGCACCGCGGCAGCGTCGAGAAGTAGCCGTTCCCGTGGTACTGGATCTGCCACACGCCCAGCACCCGCGACAGTCGCCCGATCTGCCCGCCGGGTCGTGGGGGCTGTTGAGACTGCGGCACCGAGCGCTTGTAATAGGTCTCGTCGCCGAACATCAGCGTGAGGCAGAGCAGGAAGCACGACCAGGCAAAGACGAGCCAGAAGACCGGGCGCCACTCGCCCAACGTGCCCACGATGAAGTTGCCGCAGAAGGGGCCGACAAAGGGCGAGATGATGTAGATGGCGTACCAGACCCCGATCTTCCGCGCGTGCTCGTGGAAGAAGAACATGTCGTGGATGAAGGCCAGCCCGATCGTCTGGCCCGTGCTCTGCGTGACGCCCTGCAACGTTCGAAAGCCGTAAAAGGCCGCAAAATTGGGTGCCAGCGCCGAGCCCAGCGTGAAGGCCGCACCCATGACGGAGCTCCAGAACAGCACGGGTGTCCGGCCCCAGTAGTTGAGCAGGGGCATCCAGATGAGGCCTGAGACACCACACATGATAACGTTCAAGTTGCCAGCGTAGTTGACGACCACAGGGGACATGTTCCATTCGATGCCCTGCACGACGATAGTGCCGACCCCGGCCCCGGATCCAAAATCACCGGCAAAGGCTCCAAATGCCACACAGATGAGAATCATGTGCTTTTTGAAGGACGACCAGTTCAGCGGATCATCTGGGTTGTCAGATGGTTGGGGGATCAGTACGGTTTGGCCATCTTTGGCGAGCTTGAGGTTGCTCACCCCAGACCCTTTCTCAGCGCCAGGGGTGAGCCGGAGGAGAATCTCTCCATTGTCCATCTCAATCTGTTTCCTCGTTAGAAGTTTGTTCCCAGACATATTTGTCACTTGACTCACCTCTTGATCATCGTGGGCCAGATGTGCTGTAGTATCGACCGGCACGTCCTCGGCATGGATCGTTTGCTTTTCCTCTCCTGCCATGATATTGACTTGTTGTGTTTGGCCACCACAGTGTGGCCAAAGTTGATATTGACAAGGTCATCTCTTGTTAATATGCTTGCTACCAAAGGTAGCCACACACTGCAGTCTAGATCAAGCGGGCATAGTCCGGGGTTCGCGTCAATCCGGGGTACTTGTCCGGGGTCGGAAACGAATCCCGCGGGAAATTGATAGCCTTGAGGGACAACTTTGTGATCCATTCGCGCGTAGAATCATCGGAATCGCTAGCCGGAGATGATCATAACTTGCCAGGCCATGGCACGGGGGATTTATCTCCGTTGAGACCGTCGGAAGCAGCCTGCATCAGGTTTGACACCAAGCAAAAACCTGACTAGGATGGCGATTTTTGTCGGACGGAAACCAGCGGTGCAAAGTGTCATCTACTATGCCCGCCATGGGATAGGTCTAGATAGCCAGTGCAAGAGGAACCGCGGTAGTCCGAAATTAGGCAATTGTTTTGCACAGGCCTCTAGGTCTTTGTAGGCCATGTCACAATGAATGAGTCGAAGGGGAGGCCATACAAAGAATTACATTCGCAATCACACATTCGCGCTAATTGGGCATGCGTAGTGACAGGTACCACGATCCGCAAAAATGATAGATGTTGAAGGAAGCGGACATCACAGACGCTTTGGCTTGAAGTAGAAACCAAAAAATTAAATAAATATGATATTGGCCAATCTCGAACTATAGAACAAGGAACAAAAACAGCCAAAAAGCTCCGAACGTGGTTCGAACACGTGACCTAGAGATATTCGAGCAATGGAAACTGCAATCTCTCGCTCTACCACTGAGCTATCGAAGCTCTGCTGTCGATGCGACTTCAAGTAACGTTTTTTGGGACTCTAAGATATAAACAGCAAAAACTCTGTGTGCCTCGGCAGAGGCTGAAGTGCGGGGCTTATGGGCCATATTGCCGGGTGATTCTCCCGGCGTCACAGCCCTATCGCTCTCTACCATCACAAGGCTGTGGGACAAACACGTTTATTCTAGCCACACCAGCCACCACAGCTGCATTCTATTACGACGAGATGCCACTACGAAACCATGCCTTTCCCCTGGAGCGGGACTGCATCGTGACACAGTCTTACGAATCGCAGAAGACGCAAGCCAACTCAGTTTCGATTACGACTCTAAGAGATCTAAACTTCCCAACTAAGCACGGTCCCTTACAGATCCATTACTCGTGTTGTCGGCTCAGCGAGAAGGTCTTGTGTCTTCCGGATTAGACCTTAGGTGGCAGTTAGTCAGGGACAGCCTCCTTAGTATTTCCAGGGTGAATGTACTTACTCTCAAAATTGTCCAAGAACTCCTTCTCTGGATCATAACCCCACAGGAATGACTGTGCCTTTGCATCGCCCAGCAGGTCAGGGTTCTCCCCACCCTTGGACACAGACTTGAACTTTTCATCTCTTGCCTCTTGTTCCGGCCCGTCGTGGAGGTGTAGGACCCGGCGTGTGGCGCCACCTGTGCTAGCGACGTGCTCTGCACGGGCCTTTCGAGCTACCTCAAAAGCCTTGAGAAGCATAGGGATCTCCTCTGGCTTCGTTACCCGATTGAGGGCCATACAAATAACGCCGACGTCCTCAATCGCTTGAGCAGCCCCTTGGGCGACGTAAGGGAGCATGGGATGACAAGCATCACCCAGTAGAACCACCTTTCCCATGACCCAGGTCGGAAGTGGATCATGCTCGCACAGCCGCCATTTCATCACGTTCTCGTCGGGGATAAAATCCAGAAGCTTGCGCAACCGAACAGGATCCCATGATCCAAAGTGATACAAAATCTCCTGCTTAGAGGCTTTCGCGGTCCAGGACTCCTCTGAGAAGCCCGTGTCTGGGTGACACATGACCTGCAAATTCGGTGAGTGTTGGAGTTCCAGGCACAAAGACGCTTTCATACCATATTATAAAGATTCCCATGGCGGATCGGGTAAGCCTGTACATGTCTGTCTGGCCCCATCCATCTCGTTGCCACGGGTTCTGTGATGAAGGCTCGCAACTCCGGATCCGTAACAAGCTCCAAGGGTATGCATGCTCGAAATGCTGCGTCTCCCGTTGGCTTCGCTTTGTCGAGGAGACCAAGCTTTTGGTAAATCAATCTCCTGCAGGTAGATTTCATCCCTGGCCACGTGAGTAGAAGAACAGGGCATGAATTGACACACGCACCATCTGCGCCAATCACCACATCTGCTTCAAGTACGCTGCCATCCGAGAGAGTCACCGAAGGCAGGTCAAAGTCAAGACTTGTAACCATGCTGTTGATACGAACTTCAGCCACCGCCTCGGCCTCGCCCATCAACGCTTCGTGGAGATCCGCACGGTGAATCGCATACTGCGGCGCCCCGTGTCTCCTCTCGATCTCGGGCATGAGGGTGGCTGCACCGAGAAACTCGCCGTCTTTCCATCTTCTCAAATCAATTCGTGTGAGAGAATTCGTGTGTTTGCGGACACGCTTGTCGAGGCCCCATCGACTCAGGAGACGTGTGAGGTTTGGAGAGCAATTGATTCCTGCGCCCACTTCAGCAATCACCGGTGCTGCTTCTAAAACAATAACTTTGTGGCCCGAATGGCCCAATATGCCAGCCAGCGCCAGCCCTGCCACACCTGCTCCGACAATGATGATGCTTAAAGGGTGATTGGCTTTCAAGTATGGATCATTTCCATTGATACCTGATCGCGAGTGTCCGTTGGCATTGTTGTTCTCGACACCATTCGTGTACACTCCAGTTGGCGCTGTGGTCACGGATGAAGGCATCGCGGCTGGCACACGAGAAGAGGCTATGACTCAGTCGTAGGCGACGCCAGAACTGGACCTTGATACTGAAAATATCAGTCACAACGATACCCGAAGGGATGACCGAGAACCTTGGGCAATCCTTTTTACACGCCCGGGTAGGCGGGGTACAGGATCACAGAATGGAGGGTACAACATTTCAAGCGGTAACCCCAAAGCATCGCCTTCCGGGACAGGTATGCCTTTCATGATGGCGGAGGAGTGGTGCTCGGTAACTCGATCCTCGTTGTACGGGATCGTCTCCCGCGGAGAGTAACAAACCCCAAGCACAACGCAGACACACACGTGACCTACACGGACTGAGTCCTCAGTTTCTGAAACATAGTCTGCCAGTTCCAGAAAGTGCTTAGTCGATGGAACTGCAGACGTGGACGAAGTTGAGAAGAGCCGAACGAAGACCTGTGCATAAAACATACCGGTTCCCACCAAAAGGATGCGCTATCAGGTGGGGTCGAAAAGTCGACTTTATCAAACATATCTCGGACAAGGAGATAAAATGGGCGACAGTAGCTTGAATGGTCGGCAGATGGACAATGTTCCCCTCTGGATCGACAACAAGCCTGTCCAGTCGGAAACCACATTCGGCGTCATAAATTCGACGTCTCAGAAGACAGTATGGACTGCATCGTCTGCCAATGTTGAACTTGCTCAAGCAGCCGTCGAATCTGCTTCCAAAGCGTTTCAATCATGGGCTCACACCCATCCAACAGAGAGGAGGCGCATTTTCCTCAAAGCTGCAGAATTGTTTAGATCCCGCAGAGACGATATTATTGACATCATGGTTCAAGAGACCGATTGCAGCAGACAATGGGCTGCTGGAATCAATATGCACATGGGAGTTGAGTTTTTGGAAGAACTCGCAAGCCTTGCCACTTCTTCCAGCATTGGTTGGCTACCGACGACAGAAACCGAAAGTGTGTAAGTCCTGGATCCCACAAGTTCCCGGCTAACAGCGAAAGGTCGTCTGGCTCTTGTCTTCAAGGTGCCGTATGGCGTTGTCCTAGGGATTGCCCCATGGAATGCACCTTTTATCCTGGCAATTCGAGCAGTAGCCACACCGATCATATGCGGAAACACCGCTGTGCTCAAGGCGTCAGAATTGAGTCCTAAGACTCACAACATCATTGGACAAGTTTTCCGCGACGCAGGCTTGCCACCTGGAGTGCTAAATATTGTTCAGCACTGTCGTGAAGATGCAGCCGATGTGATAGATGCCATGATATCGCACCCAGCAGTTCGGAAAATCAACTTTACAGGTTCGACGGCGGTGGGAAGAATCATTGCACAGCAAGCTGGCCGTCACCTCAAGCCTGTTTTGTTGGAGCTGGGCGGCAAAGCTTCGTGCATTGTCCTTGAAGACGCGGACTTGATCAAAGCCGCAAAGGCCGTTGTGACGGGAGGGTTCTTGCACGTAAGTTGATCCCCGGAGAATCTAGAATGGCTTTGACACAATATAGCACGGACAAATCTGCATGGCGACAGAGCGAGTGATCGTCATGCGGCAGGTTTCCGAGGAATTCTTGAAGATACTCAAAAAAGAAGCCGAAGCATTCATCGCCGGCAATGCTGTGTCCACCGACGGAGCGAAGAGAACAGAATCCTTGGTCGAAGCTGCTGTAGAACAGGGGGCTCACCTAGAATTTGGACATCCCGTGCGTCTCAATGCATCTCTGCAACCAACAATTCTCAGTGGCGTAACAAAGGACATGGCATTGTTCTATACCGAGAGCTTTGGCCCGACCATCAGTTTGACCACGGTCGACACTGTCGACGAAGCAGTTACCTTAGCCAACGACTCGGAATACGGTCTCTCGGCAAGCATATTCTCCCAGAACATTCCGAAGGCGCTGAGGTGTGCGAAACGGATCGAGACTGGGGCATGTCATATCAATGCAATGACGATCCACGATGAACCTTTTCTACCACATGGAGGAGCGAAAGACAGTGGATTCGGTAGATTCGGGGGTCAGTGGGGAATGGACGAGTTTCTCCAAGTTAGAACCATAACTATACTAGACGAGGAAAGTAGTTAGGGAACTCGATTGTCCCCTTTACGAGACTTGCTGTCGGCTGTATTCAGCTCAGCAGCTACCACGACCAGCCGTTTACCCGGCATATTCGGCCATTGTTCGGATTCATATACCGGCCGCGAGCCACGTACCATGACACCACGTGACCCATCTGTCGTTTGCTATAACTGCCGTTCTGTCTCCAAGGGACCTTACAAAGGCACCCAAAGCACGAAATGGCACCCGATTCGACGTCCAATAGCTTGGGGGGCACAATCGCTCTGGTTGTCTCTGAAAAGCATGGGCCGTTCGAAGTGAAAGAAGTACAACTGAATGATATGCGACCCGATGAGATTGTGGTCCGCATGATAGCGACGGGTGTCTGCCATACGGACGTGGCTACTTCCATAGGGAATAGAGGCCCTCAATTACCCGCTATCCTTGGCCATGAAGGCTCCGGGGTTGTTGAAAAAGTCGGCTCTGAGGTGAAACACGTGGTTGTTGGCGATCATGTGCTTTTGTCTTTCAACTATTGTGGGAATTGCACCCCTTGCCGTCGAGGAAACCCGGCATACTGTCGACACGGGTACCATTTATCTTTCGGCGGGTGTCGCCTGGATGGGAGCAAGCCATTCTCTCTCAACGGAGCCGATATCAACTCAACCTATTTTGGCCAGTCTTCTTTCGCCGCTCGCTCAATTGTGAGCGGAGTCTGCGCAGTCAAGGTCTCGTCAGCCGTTCCACTAGACATCCTTTGCTGTCTAGGTTGCGGAGTTCAAACGGGGGCTGGCACTGTCTTGAATGTTCTCAAGCCCGGTGTAGGAGCATCGGTTGCAGTATTCGGAGTCGGCTCAGTTGGTCTTGCAGCGATTATGGCGGCAGCTAGATTCACACCTGCCACAAAAGTGATTGCGATCGATATCGTGGATTCCCGTCTGCAGCTGGCGACAGAGCTCGGCGCGACACACACGATCAATTCAGCAGGGAAAGATGTGGTTGCAATGATCAGAGACATCACCGACGGTGAGGGTGTCGATTGTGCTCTCGACGCGACAGGCAACATTGCTGTCATCGAGTCCATGATCGCAGCAGCAGCCAAGAACGGAACAGTGGCAACAGTCGGAGGAGCTCCGCCAGGGAAGTTTGTTAATATTGAAGCGGCGGCGTGGATAGGAAGAAACGTCAGCTATGTTGGCTCATGTCAAGGTTCTTCATTTCCACAGACGGTATGATCGCTCGGAGGTGATGGCTCAGGTCCAAGCTAACTTGCAGCAGTTTCTCCCTGCTCTCATCGACTTCTGGAGCCAGGGTCGATTCCCAATCGATCGCCTGATCACCAAGTACTCCTACACAGATATTAACCAAGCAATCGATGATATGCATCATGGCAAATGCATAAAACCAGTGTTAATATGGACATGATGGAGGAGTAAAGGGCTAAGAACCTAACTCTCGGGCATTCAGGAGCGTTTGCTCGTCTCGCCGATGGCAAATTCTGCGCTTGCAGATTGCCCAACTGAGAGTGAATTCAAGTGGCAGTCTGTCCGTATCAAAGTGATAGTTCCAGAAAAGACAATAATAGTCCTCCCAAATTCAGAGGAGCATTGCTTGTAGACCAACTCTTGTAAAACGAACATCAGGTGAAGCTGAAGAAAAAGGGGGAGATACTCGGCCTGCGGACTAACGATATCCCGAGGCTGGGCATCGTAATTGCCCACGTTGCTGCTTTGGCGCGTCCGTTCCTCGCAGGATCACCAGTGAACAACAGTTGGGCGATGAAGGCTACTGCTCCTGATATACTTTGTTTTCTGACAAGAACCATGTCTTGATGATTCCCGCTACCCTGTAATGACTTCTGCGAAGGTGGTCCATCAGCATGTGGCTGGACCGCTTGACCGCTGGTGGTGCAACACCCAGTGCCTCTCGTGAATCGCTCGCCTCGACGAGACCATATTCACCCTCTCCTCGCAAGAATTCCCAGCTTGCTTCAACCCAACGATCGCTCTCAGGGCTAGGTCTGTCTGCAACTAGATCCTCAACCTCCCTTGACCTTAGTGCGAACACATCTACCACATCTCTCACCACCCCAGCGAGACAACCCAATGGATCCTCCCTCAGATTCGAGCAGCGGCCCTCACCCAACGTCGCAGATCCCGTGAAAGTGATAAAGAGTATACTGGGAGATTCAAGGAATGGAACAGCAGTGGATTATGGGTCTAGGAAGCAAGACAGGGAGACGAGCAAAGATATTGACTTTGGAGGCCTGAGTCTTGAAGAGTTTATTGCCCAAGAGACACCACTGCGCCCTGCTCGCGACGGCTCGGCCGTGGAGATCTCGGCGAAAGAGAACAGGCAAAAATTCGAAGAATTTCACAAGTCGATCACAGAATGCGATCAAATACTCACCAATGTCGAATCTTACCTGACCAATTTTAAAGCAGAGCTTGGTCAGGTCTCTGCAGAAATTGAGAATCTACAGGCTCGCTCTGTTCAGCTCAACGCCAAACTTGACAACCGTCGCAATGTCGAGAAGCGCCTGGGGCCGGCGGTGGAAGAAATCAGCCTTTCTCCTTTGACAGTAAAGTCCATTGCAGAGGGCCCCATGGACGAGACCTTTGTCAAGGCTTTGAAGGAAGTGGAGGCAAGGTCACTCATAATAGAAGCCAAAGAGGATAAGGCGGAGCAGGTCAAGGCGTTGCAAGACCTGAAGCCCTTGCTCGAAGACCTCAAGGCTAAAGCTATCGAGCGCGTACGTGACTACATTGTGGCTCAGATCAAGGCCCTTCGCTCTCCCAACATCAACGCCCAAGTGATTCAGCAGCAGACTTTCTTGAGATATAAAGATCTGTACGCCTTTCTGGCAAGAAACCACCCCGTTTTGGCCGAGGAAATTGGGCAAGCATATGTCAACACGATGCGGTGGTACTATAGCAGTCATTTTTCGCGATATCAGCAAGCTCTCGATGCTCTTCAGATCCACGCCTTTGATCAATATGACCTTCTCGGCTCAGAACCGGCTCCGGCAAGGCGAAATGTCCTGGGGGCATCCAAAGCTGCTCCCCCGCCGCATGATGCCTTCAGCCTAGGAAGAAGAGAAGACCTTGTCAAATCCAACAATGACACAGCCTTGCCTGCCTACCTGGCGGAAGAGAGTAAGTCGGCGCATTACTTAGAAGTGCCCTTCCGCAATTTCAACCAGGCGCTCATCGACAACGTCTCCGCCGAGTACTCGGTGATGACTGAGTTGTTCTCTACCAGCACGTATCATCAGATCTCGCGTCGGGTGGTTGAGATCTTCGAGCCGACGTTCGCATTGGGTCATACTCTGACCAAGTCTCTTGTTGAGAACACGAACGATTGCTTGGGCGTCTTAGTCTGCGTCCGTCTCAACCAGCACTTCGCATTCGAGCTGCAACGGCGCAAGGTGCCTGTGGGAGACTCTTACATCAACTACACAAACATTCTGCTGTGGCCGCGCTTCCAAATCGTCATGGACGCCCATTGCGAATCCCTTAGAAAAGTCCCCGCTCCGACGACCAGCAGTCGAGGCGCTGCGGCGGCTTTTTCTCTCGTTGGTGGAGGCTCGTCAGATGCATCAAGGGCCTCAGTCGCACCTCACGCTATTACCCAGCGCTTCGGCCAGTTCTTGCAGGGAATTCTATCTCTCAGCGCAGAGGCCGGCGACGACGAGCCCGTCTCGAACAGCCTTGCGCGGCTCAGGTCCGAGTATGAGTCTCTGATGGGCAAACTTGCCAAAGGCGCTGGTGACGCGACTAAAAGGGCAAAGTTCCTGTACAACAACTACAGTCTGGTGTTGACCATCATCAGCGACACGAGAGGCAAGCTGGCCGAGGAACAGAAGGAGCATTTTGGCGGCCTGATCCGGGACTTGAAGAAGTAAGAGAAAAAAAATAGACCAAGCATTTGAAATAAGGAGGCATGGGAATGAGGGTAAAAACTTAATAGATGTATTTGTTCCTCTTCAGTGACATGCTCACCAGCCTACGGCCTCTGGTCCGCCCTGGGCTGGCACGATAGCCCAGCACTATACCTCGTACAATGCCAGGTATAAAGTATTTCTAACCAATGAACCAATGGCCTGCTGTTTTGGCCAGTCTACACTGCTACTGTGCCGAGTACAAGTAGCACCGATTTAGCAAGACCCATTGTTTCCCGCC
>WJFF01000086.1:0-15269 GCA_011800825.1 Fonsecaea pugnacius | reverse complement strand
AGGTTTTCTAGGTTGAGTATGGACAAAGTGTTGTGTCGTTATCATTAGCCCTCGTCAGGGTTGGGTATGTAGCAGGAGATGGAAAGCGATTGAGGGGCGATGTTTCAGTCAAATAACCACAGCCCGCGATCTCTAGCGAGGTATATGTGTCAGAAGTCTCCCAAAAGCCACCGTTTACCAAGATCCGACATGTGGCGGCTGAGGTATGTACAATCCAAAGTTTGCTTTCGGTCCTGCTAAAGAAACTGGCTGCTGAAGGGGGCACAGGTCTCCTATGCTGCGGAGGCTCCCAGGCTCCCAGGCTCCCCATAAATTTCACCCCCTGCAATCGCGGGATCAAGTAGCCCCTGAGATCGGCATTTTAGCGCCCGAGACTGGATTGCAATGCGCTGATTGGGGGTTTCGGGGTTCAAAGCGCCCAGGCGCCTCCTCCCGAAAAACTCGCAAAACCTTCCACCGATGATTTCGATGTTTGCTGCCCTGCCAACATCGGTTGTTTACACAATCACATGCCTGGAGATGGTTGTCGCATTTACAACTCTCACAATGAGGGCTTCACTCCACAACTTACCAGCTATCTCTAATTCAGAAAGTACCTCAAACGATTACTTACACCAGAGGACCCCTTCCAAAAAGACTTGGACTCATCATCTACGCCGTGGCTCCTAACTCAATCCATCACCAATTGAAGCAACCAGGAGTGGGTAGTTTTCCTTGACGCGACAATGGTAGGTTGACTCCTCTTGTTGTCTCTGATCAATTCGCTAATCCTTTGTCTGTCCAGACTTCATACAAATCTACATTCAACAATTCTCCCCGTTCATCGCCTTTTCGCCGTCCTGGTTCACCCGGTTCCCCAACCCTCGTCAGTGGGGGAAGACCAGCAACACCTCCAACAAACAGGAGCGCCGCCTCGCCTTTGACTTCGCCATCTAAACTCAAGCATGCTTATACTGTCTCAGAAGAGGAGGAAGACGAGATCATGGTATCAACCCCGTCAAGAACGACCGCAGATCAGCCCTTCAGAAGAGCGCAAACCGAACCTCCACCTTCACCAATAGGACGCCAATCACAGCAATCATCGCCCTCGAAATATGAGACAGGGCAGTTCCTGTCGACCAATTCAAAGACTTCAGCGAGTAGAGAGCCAAGAAGGCTCGTGTCCAACGGCATGCTATCTCAAAACGATAATCTCTCAAAACTGCCACCACAGCTCCTGCATAACATGCGCGAGTCCTTCTCTGTGCTCGATTCCAATTCAAACGGCACAATCGACGCCTCCTCTGTGGCGGAGACGTTGCAATCCCTTGGACTGCACGAAAGCAATCTGTCTCAATTCTTCCCACCAGGGCAGCCGCAACAGATGTCCTTACCGCAGTATCTCAATCAGCTGGCCAATATATTGGTCGGTTTATCACCCCAACAAGAGCTTCTCAATGCTCTGTCTGCCTTCGATGATGACGACAGCGGACAAATCGATGTTGCAGAGCTTCGTGCGGCTTTAATGAGCACAGTACCAGACCCGGGTGAACGACAGCTGACCGCAAAGGACATCGACCGAGCCATGGAAGGTTTCACGGGAAGGAGGATTTTGGGCAAAAATGTGATTGGCATCGCGGGGGTGCGAGGCTTGAAAGACCCTGCCCCAAAGAAAGGAGGCGATGTGTTTCGTTACCAGGAGTTTGTGGCGAATCTGACGGGCGGACCTGCAACGGACTCGGTGCATCCGCAGAGTGTTTCCTCGCGGTAATGGTGATCAATGAATAATGGTTCGACGTTACGGCGTTACGAAGGGGTCATGGATCTTATACTTGCCACACCTTATATATTTCAAGGACGAATACATTGGCGTTCATCAGACTGGCGAGGATATATTGGCCTCTCCCAACTTTCAGAACTTGTCTTGGAAGATATGAAGTACGAATCAAGCTCTGCTGCGCCCTCCCTGAATTGCATCGACACAGGACCAAAGATGTTGTTGTTGCTACTGCTGCTACTTCTCAAGCAGTTGCGCTATCTTATGCCATTTTTCCTCCTCGATCCTCGTCCCTCGCATCACAAGACCATGCGGTGTCAAGAGATCGATCTTTTAACGGTTCAAGATTTAATTTCTACATATACATTTGATCATCCTGGTCCTTCGAGTCCATATCCGCAACGCAGGGCCTTTGTCCGTGACGCCTCGAATCATCACAAGGAGTGATTGACTACGGGAACTACCAGTTCCTCGGGCAATGTCAAATATCAAATATATCAACACGTTATAAACTCTCAGATTCCATGTCATCACGCCCGTGGTTTCATATTCCATACCAAAAGGTTCCATATGGTTAAATAAGGGTTTCGTTGAGATTTACTCGTATGTCTCTCGGCGACTCGAGTACTCACTTCTTCGACGTCTTTGGTGGAGGAGGGAAGTATAGCTGCGGTGTAGCTGATTCTTGCGGACTAAAGCCAATCTCAGGAGACTTGCCGTTCGCCCTCTCCGAGTCCGTGCCTACTCGTTGAACGAAACCCGGACTCATTGGGCTTCTCGGCAAATCAGGACTCCGAATCGCAAAGGATGGAGAAGTGGTGCTGGGGGCGTTTGGCGAGCTGAAGTGGCTCCGCAAAGGAAGGTCTTTCGTTCCACCCAGCGTGTTGAATGCAAGTGTTCGCGGAGTCATAGGGTTCAGTCGACCACTCAAAACGCCTGGGGTATCAGGCAGAGGGTGTGTCTGTACAGTCTGGCCGGTCTCATCGTCCTGGTAGGTTTCAAATTTCGCCCATCGTTCAGCCTTGAGCCGTTCGTTCTCGGCATACTCCTCGCGCTGTTGCTTGCTGGGAAAACAGGAATACACGGCAAATCCGAAATAGGTAACGAAAATGCCCAGCATGGCGCAAGTGCATGCAAAGGCAGCTTTCGCCTGTGTACAGTACCCGACGTTGTTCTTGTTATGGCCCACGTTACAGGATTTGGTGATGTACCAGGGTGCACCGTGTTGAGGGTGGTCCGGGTCAGTGGTGTCACTGCTTGCTTGGTAGTTTACTGACACGGCGTATAAGACGAGAAGGCCGGTGTGAATAAGGACGGATAGGATCGGTGGGAACACATGAAGCATATACATGATTGATTTGACGAGCATGATGAACATGGAAAGGACCGCGATCGCAACATTGTAATCGGTTATGCTGGTAAAAGAGGTTAGCCTTGAGTTTTCGATCTGCGACGGAAGACACTCACAATTGCGACCAGACCTTGGGCGTGGAATAGGGTCGATAGTTGGCTGCTGCATATAGCCCTGTCGATGGGCTTGAATTGAAGCCATTGTCTGCACCATCTTGCCAGAGCCTTGTTCGGTAAGTGTCTGGAGAGGCAATGCCGAATAATGCCAGGAGAGCGATGGTCAATGGGATCTCAATTAGTATCAGGACATAGAACGGCCATTTGTTCGGCTTCCACCGCCGTGAAAGGAAGAATTTCATGCTGATGGTATCGAGAGGATGCGCTCTCGTCTTGTTTTCTGCGAAATCGCCAGTGCTTGTGCGTTGCTCTGTCGATAAATGGGACTTGTCTATTGAGAATGTCGCATGTTCAACCTGGATATCGCCGTTGTAGGATGTCGAGTCTTTCTGCACCCTGCGAGAGGACACAAGACTCTCGTTTCAGAGGCATGCCATGGGGAGAGAAGAGGACGCAGAGAATGCGCATGCCTCATAAAAGGCGGCCATGGAATGGTGGGAGGTGCTTACATGGCAGCACCAGATGCAGGCGCTTACAGGCCGAGATGGCGAATGAGCATCGCCGAGCCATATCAAGGATGCACCAATAGGCGGGGTGTGAAGAACAAGCAGCGGTGACTGGGAAAAGAGCACACCCAGACGATTGGTTGGAGCCGAGGTGATTGAACCTGTTAAGCATCCACGGCATCGAATCGCTGAGCTTGGGGGAGGCACCCCTCCCAGAGCTACGGGATTCGGGGTGTTGAGTTGCGTGGTTGGTCCCTAACGGCAGGTACAGGTGCTGCTAGCGGTCCCCTCTTTTGGTCCAGGCCACCCGTTCTGTGACTGCCGTGCTTCAGGGTCCCAATGTGACCGACCATCGCATCACCTGTTCAAAGGTAAGGTAACTTTCACAGTTGAACCCCGGAAACGCTGCCGATCTTCTTACCCGTCATGTCCAACACAGAACCGATATCCATGAGTTTGCACCGTTGATTTGACACCAGAGAATACCCTTCTAGGGGTCACTGAGCACTCTAGAAAGACACACCCCCAGCAAAGACCTCCCCGCGCGCACCCACTCAAGAATGATGGATAACTCGGCTGTGATATGCCCTCACCTTATCGCACACTCTCCAACCTGTTGCGAAAGGCTGCAGCCTCGTGGATCGGAAAATTTGTTCTCCGGATTCTACCGGTCTCCATGGCACGTGATACACTCTATTTTTAAGTTCCCCCTTTTCAAAATTTCATGGCAACCTCATCCATCTGGTTAATTCTTTTGTCGATCTCTCACTCTCGCCTTCAAATGCATTCTTTCTTCATGCACGAAGGCGTCAACTGTATGAGCAGAGTATCAGAATGTTTCCATCCACGTCCAATGACGACATGACGCGAGTCATCACATCAAAAGGTTGTCAAGCGAGCACTTTCCACTGGACTGCACCCTTTGAATAAGGCTTCGACCCTTTTTCGCGATCGGCAAGTCGGAAATGTGGATTGATGATTGTGCTCCAGTATCCAGAGCGTTACTGGTGGTTCTGGAGCCACAGGCTCGGAATGTCACTCGGGGCCCCATTTGGATCCCAGCCTGGTGTTTGATCTTGTTTCGTATCCTTTCCCTTTTGGGCCATCCCGAAACACCTCCTTCCTCTGTGCCACCGTCAACGCGCCCACAGCTCCCACCACTGCCACCGCTGCCTCCGCTGCCTCCAGCCTTTTCCGTGAGAGGCGTCTTTCCTCTATCCACCGTTCTGATTCAAACTCTCTCGCATGTCTTTGTCCACGTTTCAGTCCGGTACCCTGCGCTGGCCGTTGAGAACTTTCCTTCTCCCGCATTCCCGTTATTCATCTTGCCAAAGTGTTCTTGGAGCAACTCACCGTTTCTTCTGCTCATATGGCCTGAGCCTTCCTCTAGACCGCACATCCAATTTCCCCTCCGTCGATGGCCTCACGCTAACCATCTTCGCCCGATGATCTCTCAATTTACCAGGTACTGGCCCCATGCAATCCTGGGATAGTGCCCTCACGGAAAAGGAGCTTGCGACGACCACCCTTTGTACCAGCTGCACCTCATCGATCTTGCCTTCGCTTCTCGCCGTCTTCTTTCGCGACGTGACTGCAGACGACCCTCAGTCCATCCTGCCTACCATTGAATACAAGGCAGGATGTTCGGACACGGGCAAGTCCTTCACAGACGAGAGCCTCAGAACTCAGATGCGCTCAGTACCCTGCCTTCTATCATACCGAATCCCACGTCGGGTCTTCCGCCATCAATAGGTCTTGATCCGAGTTCTGTCACCCCAAATCCAGGCGTCACAGCTCCCATTGTGACGGCTGAGGCAGTATCTGGACTCACCACAGTCACCGAGACACAGACCCTACAGCAGAGTCTCACTGGTCAAGGCATCGAAACCACCTTTACCACCGAACGAACTAGGACTATCACCAACACAGACGAGTATGCCTCTCTCACTTCAGCGGCTGCGGTTGCAGCCTCCTCGACAGCTTCGCGGTCCTCCTCGACAACGTCTGCCGCTGCCACGAGCAGTGCTGCTGCCCAAAAGTCTAGTTCCAACCTCGGCACTCTGATCCCGGCAATTGTTGTCCCGATAGCGGTGGTATTGTTGGCGTCATTGGGTATATTTTGGTTCTTCATGAGACGGAGGCATCGGAGGGACCTACATATTGAACCAGAGTTTGTGATGACGGGCAAGGGCGAGAAGTTGAGCAGCCGTTCAAGCAGCAGGTCAACCACATCTATTCCCAAGGCGCTCGAGAAAAAGTCTCCGGCGGTCGCTCAGAAAGAACTTCCGTCTGTCACCTCGCCACCGACTCCTATGTCTGAGTGGCCGTCAGCGCAGATTGGTGCTGCTCGGCCGCTGACCCCGCAAGAATCAAACTCTGCTGGACAGGATAGACTTTTTGATCAACCGAGATCTCTGACAGCAAATTCTCCCTATAGAAATATGCGGAGTCCCGGCGCATCAGCAAGGCCATCGACATCTGGACGAGGAGCCCAGCCACCTTCAAGCCGGGAGCAAGCATCGAACAGGAGCAGAAGTAACAGTACGCCGGGCCAGCGAGGTCAACCGCCAACATCACGCTCAGGCCCTAGTCCAATCCCTAGGACAGGCCCGAGCCCAGTCTTGCGAAGTGGACCAAGTCCCGTACCTCAACGGCTAACCCCTGCCGAATCTCCACGACCGGGACCACCCTCAGCTTTCCGCTTGCGTGATCCTTCTCCCACCATGAATCTGAACAACCGAGCACAGGCACCGTCGCGGCTTGAGGCTCCGCCGCCGGGCGCTTTCAACGGTGCATCGTCCATATCACAATACTCCCCTATTGTGAAAGATACACCCGTGATTGCAAAGACACCCACTAACAAACGACCACCGCCACCCATCAAGACTGCCAATCTTGGAGTAAAAGGACTCAAGTCACCCTCTTCACCTCCTGGCCATGGCTTGACTGAGGAAAATCTCCGTATCGCGCGATTGGCCAACTCCTCTCGCCTGGGTCGTACTCCTGGAGACCTTACCCCATCACCCAAGTTGCCTCCCCCGGCTACTCGTTCGCAATTGATACCTCGAGAAAGTCCAAAGGAGCAACAAGATCGTTTCTTCGGCGGGAGCGTGAACAATCTGGCGATACATCATCCTCAGAGAGCATCAGTTCATTACGAAGGTTCTCGAGCCAGCATAGTGTCGGATGCTGACGACTATGAGGATATCGAGGCCAAATCGGACGTCAGCAGTCTCAATGAATTTGAACGCTTCGATTTTGGCACCGATGTAAACGGTGGCAGGGGAAGTGCTGGTGGAGGCTCCCTGACATTCTTTGCGGCACAAAATAGCCCGGCTAGCGACAGAGGAAGCGCCTTTGGCACCGCTGGGACTCACGAGCGTTGGTGATCAATATTGAGCCGCAAGAAACTCAAGATCGCTGATCATTACTCGGCTTTGCGGTTTCGCATTTATTTTGTCCCCTTTTTACTAGTCATCTCATGACATTGACGATCGTTTGTGTACTACATGTTGTCCCTTTTTTTTACCCCTGCATTTTGTTCATGCTCGCTGTCAAAAAAGCAAAGAAAATTTTATGCTTTACAAGAAAGAGCATGCGAATGATACCCCATATCAGACCAGCTTCGATGGCGAACTGGAAATCGAGTTGTGAGAACAACTACTGCATATCTGGAGACATGGAATCGAGGAAGGCGTCTCGAACAAAATTAATTTATTCGATAAACAAGAGTCCTCAAAGAGAGATGAGAGGAGACAGCGAAGACGACATGGACGATGGGGACCGAGGACTGAGGACTGAGGACTGACGCTCGTGGAGACAAACTCGGGCAAGGAAGGAAGCAAGGAAAGGGAGACAAGTTTGAGACGGCCTCGATATATATAATTCAGTTACCGAGTTGAGTCTGCGCCGCCACTTCTAGAATGAGGTGAGGACGGAAGAGAGACGGATCTCAATCCATTTTTATATCATATCATATCATAACATGAAACTGGTTCAAAAATGAATGAAAAGTCTCGTGTGATTCATTGATCAGTTTCTAATTCCAGCAGGTGATGTGGAGTGAGTAGATCCTGGCAAGCACCGGCTGGTACCGAGTACTCTGTGCCCATCATGATCAACGAGACTGTCTCCCCCTGCAGCCCTCTCAATCCGCCGCGCCAGGCTCATTCAATCCCAACGAGTCGCCACTCGTCCAGTTGACGTCCAGGCACAGGTACGAGATCTTCCACTCGGCGTACCCCTGGCCCTGTTCTTGGCCATGCTCGGCCCTCTGAAAACTCCAGTAATAGTACCCGCCTTCCTGGAAGACCTTGCCGATGTCGTCACTGTCGGTGCCGCAGACGGCGTGCAGCGCAGAGCGGGCGTGCGCTGTGTTGTCGGATGTGAAGGAGATGGTGAGGTTGGAGGACGAGTGCTGGGTATGAGAGTGGCCTGTTAGAGCCGGTCGAGCGGTTTGAAACAAGGGGGAAGCCGTGTTCTCAACTCGATCATGTCTAACAGGTAAAGAAAGATCTGTCGCACTCGACTCACCAGCATCCGATAGAACCTCGTCTCCGCGTTCATCGCCCACTTTGCTAGTCCCTCCTTACCCTTGTGGCTGCCAAACGGATAGGTGACGTCGCAATCGTCGGTGAACAGGTCAGCCCATTTGTGTGCGGCGTCATGGTCGACCATGCACGCGTCAAGGATATAGGCGTACTGGTTGAGGAGGTTTGTTATTTGCTGGTGTTCGTACAGATATCTCAGCCTGTCCTCGATTGTTTGCGGGCTTGCCAGCGGCGAAATGCTTTTCGGAGCGTGGCTCTTGACCCCATTATGCGAGCCGTTAATATGCGCTGCTGGCTCTGAATAGGAGTAGCATAGCGGATGGTCCACTGCCAGTAATGCTGCCCTGGGAGACATTCTTTGATCGTTGCCCGTATCTTTCTGTGTCTTCTGGCCAAGATTCACGGTCGTGAGCCCTCGTGTCTGCAAGAAGGAGATATCTTTTTGGCGTCGATGAACACAGCCAGATTGTCTTGATTGGCTGCAGCGAGACCTGTCACGATTTGGCTGTGAGGGATCGTTGACCAACGTTGGCGCGGGGTCTTGCATTAAACCTGCTTGCACATTTGGGGTTCCCCATATTGCGGAGTGAGTTGCTCCACGCATTCCAGTTGGTGGAAGAAATAGACTCCCCAGTCAGCTCAGAGATTGTGCAAACGGAATCCCCACCGGCAAAAGGTACCACGGGCAGCTGCACGGGGTCTCTTCCGGTCTGGAACCCCAGGCAAAATGACAGGTGGTTTGCAGTACGCCAGACTGCATCTGCCAATGCTGCTATCCTGCCTCGGGAGACCCATAGAAATAGAACCCTTCACCTTCAGGACTCCAGTGCGCGTTGGCATGATTACCTGAGAGCTCACCTTGTGGTGGGGCATCCGGAAAAGCCATCTCAAAATTGAAACGGGGAATATCAAACGCTGGAACGTCGAATCCCGGGACGAAGTTTAATATTCGATCCGGTGACTCCAGGTCGGGGACAGCGAAGCCAGCATGGATATCCGTCGACGTACTTGGTGTGTCGCTTGAGACATACCCGGTGGCTACCTTTTTCAATAGCCGATGAATCTTCTCAGACGCCACACGAGCAAATGGTAAAGCTTCCTGGTGCCTGGTGAAAAATACTGCGGCGGACTCGATATTGTCATTAATCTTGCTCCGATCCGGTATCGTGGCCGCGAGAAGATCATGGGTGGATTCGCTTCTCACGTAGAGCAGAAGCGTAAGAGTCGCATTCCAGAGGTAACCCATTGTATGAAACAGGGCTGCTTGGAGGGTACCAGAGCTTCCGGCGTTGATAGAAGTGGTCGTTAGGTTTATAAGCGACAGGGCCATTTCGATGCATTTTACCGCCGCCACGACTGATTCATCACTCACTTTCATCTGCTTCTCTCGTTTCTGCACAACCAAGTTGAGGAAAGCCCGGTATAGGAGGATCCTGAGATTCAGGTAACCTAACACATCAACGATTAGGTTCAATGACACCAGGCCTGAGCTGGGGGAAATCAAGTACATACGCAGTCGGATCACCAGTCCATGCGGTTCCTTGGACCATGTGGAATCATGGTACCAACTGTCATACCAAGCGCAGATGGCACCGTCTGCTGCACGAAGAGCCGCTGCGCGTTCACTGACTCCAGAGTGTTTGTAGGCGAGCGAGTAAACTTGTTCATATGCATCCCATGCTAAGTAGGAAAACTGTCGCATCCGCTCTAGATATTGGAGATCAATGGGCGAGGTATCCAAGGGAAACGGTCTTACGTCAACCTCTCGTGGTTGGATGCCACAAGGGCGACCAGATAGCGTGGCGAGTTCCCTGCTGAAAGATCAGAAAAGCCAGAGCCTTCAAGAGATGGTGAACAGACGTTTCATATATGAAAAGGCACCTATTTCTGCTTTAGTGCAAATCCCAGGCGGGCCGAAGTAGAACGTAGAACTCACCACCAGGTTGCGCACCATCCGTTGGTATCAAGAACGTGAGCGTCAAGTGGCATGAGCTCTCTGTGAAGACCGATGGCGTAACCAACTCTTACCGAAGTTCCCAGCATTGCATATGCTTCGTGGAGTCTCTGTTGATTAAAGAGCCAGACAAACTGGTCGTGTTCTTAGCATTCGATGAGCCCACAGCGCCTGGAAATAACTCACGGCAAGAAACATGGAGTTTACCGCAGACATGTCACCACCAGAAAAAGGAACGTCGGCAAAGGTGGATTTAGCTAGATTGAAGCAAGTCTCCCCATGCTGTGAGGCAAGAGCATCGTTTCGGACCCGATCATCTGGGTCGACAGTGCTGCATTGATGACCGTGGGCTAGGACCATGTACAGGACCGCAGCCCAGAGTTCATACCCTTTTCCTTCTGTAGGTAGGCCTTCCCAAAAGTTTCGATAACGTTCCATGAAAGTGGTGCGGTTGAGGATGGGATACAGACGATGGGCAGTTTGGAAGTAGCGGTTGACATAGTCGTCTGCGACGGACCTTGGAGGCAGCGAAGATCCTGCAACTTTGGCGAACCTAAGGTTGGCAGCATTCTCAAGCCACAAGCTAGCTCTGTTTAGTGGCAACTCCATTCGAGAAGTAGACGGCTGATCTTCCGATTCATCTGTGGCTTCCACGGCGCTGATAATGGCATTGGAGGAAGAGCCTCCGTAGAACTCGGGATTTCTTGAGATTGTTAGATAGTTTACACCTCGGAGGAGCTGAGCCATATTGTCCTCGCTCCGGCTCGTTTCAGTCGCAGCCCCATATATTTGATCGGAATAGCGAGGAGGACTGAGACCCGGCTCATTCAGACTTTGTCCAGTAGTGTATCCTTCGTAGATACGTAAGCGTTCTTCAAGCTGCGCAATTCTCCTACGACGCGCAGACTACTGTCAGCTTGCAGAATCGCATCGAGGGCCGGAAAGAGCTCACTTCATCGCTTTTGCCAGAGTGAGTTTCTCTGGGGCACGAGCGTCACCTCCATATTGGCAGGGAAGGGAGTTTTCTTGACAGGTTTTGCAAGGGCTGGCTCCATTGCACTGTTTTGAACCATAGTCAGATCTCATCCATCAAAGACCACGGACCTGAGGTGGGGATGGTACTTTTCGGCGCAGCGCTCTGCAATTCGAACACGCCTGTTCAGTTTTGGTTCTTTTGACACTGGGGTGTGGGGGTGCGAGTGGTGTAGGGAAGCCCAGAGCCGACTCGTGCTCTCTTTTGCGGTCGGGGGCGATCTCTCTTAAAGTGCATCATGGCATCGTCGCGGACAAGTTGGCTGGACTCTGGCTGGACAGGGTTGGTGGGATGGTGAGTCGACGACGACATGTTGCTAAAAGTTGGTGTGGAGTGAGAAGGATGAGCATCAAGTGTCGCCTGCGTCCAGCCTAGCGTCATGCACCCCACAAAATGCCAACGTTCGTCTTCTTCCCTCCTTTTCACCTCAGCATATACCTTCCCATCCTTATGACATCTGCTCTCTCAGGACCACGGAAATACACACGGAAAGTGATCACCTCGGAGATCTACCCCGGACCGTGTATGCGGCCGGGGAAGATGTCATTGGCCACGCTATCTACGGTCGTTCTGACAGAGGGAAATGGACGGCAAGCTCCTCTATCCTCCACTGAGGTGTCTAACAATAGTTTTCAGGTTCCCTCTTAGGGAGATACAAGTCTATGGATGACGCTAGACCCATGACTGTGCAGCTGGATGACTCAAGTATGCAACGCTTGGAGTCTGAATAGGCCACTACTGTCCCTCAACTCTACCTCCTCGCCCTACGCAGCATCTATTGAAGTAACATCAGCATGTTTGCTCTCCAAATGACGCACATGCTCCGCCTTTTCTGCAAGGGCATCCGTCACAGCATGATCTTTTACGAAGACTGTGTCGATCTCCTCAAGGGTCAAACCACGAGTTTCGGGATATAGGAACCAGACTAAGTTTCTGTCAGCACATCCGTTCAGGAGGGAAAAACGCTTAGGGCTCTTACCGATGGGTAGTTGAAGGAAGGTGAAGATTATGAATACGATGTACAATCGCCAGTGGATGTTGGCAATGCCGATCGGGCCCACCTTGACTGCAAAACCTCAGTTAGTGATGGACAATTCGATGAGGCCAGGCCAGGACTCACCGATGATAAAAGTAAAGGTCCCTAAGTCGAACAAGTGTCAGCATTGATCAGCCACGTGGCTAGCTCACTCACAGTTTGCAAAGGCATTCAACGCATTCCCGATGTGCCTGTACCTCACAGGGACAAGTTCAGGGCCGAGGCACCACGGACTGTTGTATGTCAGCTAGTATCCAGAGTCTCGACGAGTGCACACTCACGTCGGCAACCAACTCCAACCGAAAGCCACACAGATCAAGCACGTCGCTCCGAAAGCCACCCAGAGCTGCGCCGTGCCTCCATTCTTGACCATGGGAGTGTAAATACAATACCCGATTAGCATTGGAATTGTCCCCGAGACAAGCAGCTTCTTCCGTCCAACGCGCTCGATAAGAGCAATGCCAAACAGTGAACCCACCCAGAAGCTGATAGATGCAACGCCGCCCAGGACCAGAGAAAGATTGGCAGAAATCCCCAGTTGCAAAAAGACAGTGCTGGAATAATAGATGACGATATTGACCTGGGTGCACATTTCAGCAATTTGCGCTTTGACTTTGAAATGGGGTGTTACATACACCTGGGAGTTGTTGGATCATCTGAATGACGAAGACTAAGGCCATCCGCTGAGGGATCTTCTGACCAGAGCGATCATAGAAGATGGTTTTCAGACTGTATTCGCCGAAGTCATCTTCCAAAGCAATTGCGGCGAGAATTTCACTGCGTTCAGCTTGGATCACTTCATGTTCGATCGGCAAACCCTTCAAGGCTGACATGACTGTGTCTGCCTCTTCATTTCGGTTCTTGGAATACAGCCATCGTGGGCTTTCTGGGAGCCAGAAGAGACCGATAATGGTGGGAATGGCGAACGCGGCCTGGAAAGCTGCAAGAAAAATTCAGCATCACTCGACGCAACAATAGAATGGTCCGACATACCAACTGGAAAGCGCCACACCACCTGCCCAGTAAGGTGGAAGAAGCCATAGTTCATCCAGTACGCAATAACAATGCCAAATGCTGCAATTGACAGCTGGGTCGCGACCAACTGCCCTCGATGCTTGGCTTTGGACGTCTCGGAGACCCATGTTGGTACTGTTCCAGTGTTCATTCCATTGCCGATGCCAGAGACGATTCTCCCGACAATGAGTTGAGCCACACTATATGATGAGGCCTGAAGGACAGCGCCTTGAACAAGAGTCAGTTCTGGTATTTCCACCGCCGACCATTTTACTTACCGATCACCATTATGACCATCCCAATTCCGATTGTACGCTTTCGACCGAGAGATGAACCCCAAAATGCAGCGACAAGGCATCCGACCATGCACCCGATATCGTATATGGAAACAACGGTGGAAATGGTATCGGCATCGGTCGCCTATGTAGCCCGGTCAGTATCATTTTCTAGGAAAGAGTCAAAGGAGATACCCACCGAGATGCTAACAGCTTCGAGGAAATAAGGCGTAGAGATGATACTCCCCATGATCCCTTGGTCGTAGCCTAGAGAAAATTGGGGTCAGTATTCTCCTTCTTTGTCCTCAATGGTTGGTCCTACCAAACAAAAGAAAGGCGCTGGCGGAGCACAGGCTGATGGCCCACGAAAGTGCAGAGCCTTCGAGGCCCAAGAATGGTTTGCCGTGTCGAGCCATGGTATCTGGGTGGGTTGAATCTGGTTGAACTTCGTGTCCTGCTTTGCCAGAGTCGGTGGACACGAGTCTCAACATATATGCAATCCGACAGCATATTCCATATGGACTGTGGAGTTGCAAACCCGCCGAGGCACGTCGCGCAGGGAACGGACACGTCCATCCACGCATCCCCATTGGACACTCGTTATGCCTCCACGTATCCCTATTGGACGGGAAGCTCAACCCCACAAGTTCTACGACCTCGTGGGGACGCCTGAGCATTAGTGCGGAGTCGGTTGTTCCTTGAGGCAGACTGCTGCAGCTTCCCCGGATGCATTCGATACCCTATTTAAGGGTGAAGCATGGTCCTCGAGGGATATGTCCAGAGCCGATGCGAACCAGGAATGAGCCGCCCAATCGGACATCAGGGAGATTCATAGCATTTTCCCTCTGACCATCGGAAGACTCCAGGGAGTCTGTGGTTTGAAGAGCCTGGACTCGTTCCGAAAGTTGTTGGCCTTCTTCGACCACAAGCTATCGATCATAAAGAGTATTGGTGGTACTACGACGACTGACGTTACTGTCAATTGACACGAGATCCACGAACCTCCCTCTACACCCCGCAGTGACCACCGTCCACTCTCCCAATGGCCGATACAGAGAAGATCCTCGTCGAACTGGCGTCGCTGCAGAAGACAGTGTCATCTCTCCAAAAGTCGCTGTCAGAGACACAAGACATCCAGGCCGTCCAATGGCTGCTCAACCACTACACGGCACTCCACGACGACGCATGCTTCGACCTCGAGAAGCGACAGGAATGGGAGAACCTATTCTGCGAAGACGGCGTGGCGGTCTATCCGTATGGCCAACACGTCGGCCGCGCGGGCAAGGGGACATGGGCTTTTGGGGGTGTGAGCTACTTTGAGCGGTGCCAGCTCCTCTCGTCCAACTTTGACATTGAATTCTCCCCGAACCGCAGACGCGCGTACGTGCGCACCAACTGCATCGCGCAGTGGATGAAGAAGAAGGACGTCTACGACGACCACTTTGACGAGGGCGGCTTCTACAACTGGGTCCTCAGAAAGGACGTCGACGGCCAGTGGCGGATCGAGCGCGTGCATTTGACCATCACCTGGACGACGGGCGAGGATCCCACGGGCGTGGGCCCCAAGACCAAAACGCCTGCTAAGCTGTAGGGGGTGGGCGGGAGAGCGAACTCCATATTTGGTGTTCAGTGAGGCGGATGGCAAAGGGCAACTGGGAGGTGGGAAAGAGGGAAGGGG
>WJFF01000085.1:120570-139131 GCA_011800825.1 Fonsecaea pugnacius | reverse complement strand
AAAGAAATTCTACAGGAGTGGGATTGGACTGAACATTTTGCTGCCCAGCCAGAGACGGAACGCTACCTCAACTTCGTGGCGGATAAGCTTGCTCTGCGAGAGGATATTCTGTTCGACAGCCGCGTCGACGCTGCTCAATACATTCAGAAGGAAGGAATATGGAATGTCAGCGTAGAATCGGGGGCGAAATACACAGCCCGGTTCCTTGTGACGGCGGTCGGACCCCTTTCCATCCCCACTTTACCACAGGTCCCCGGTATCGCGGAGTTCGCCGGAATTTCCACGCATACTGCTCGATGGCCTCAAGATGGGATTGATTTCGCTGGGAAGCGGGTGGCTGTCGTGGGGACTGGAGCCACCGGCATTCAAACAATACAGGAAGTCGCCAAAACTGCGGGTACCTTGACTGTCTTCCAACGCAGACCCAACTGGTGCGCCCCACTGGGCAATCAGAAGATTGGCGCTGAAGAAATGGCGGATATCAAGACTCGCTACGACGAGATCTTTGCCAAGTGCAGAGATACGTATTCCTGTTTCTTACATGCTGCTGACAGCCGCAGTGCGTTGGAAGTGACCCCGGAGGAGCGAGAGGCTCTATACGAGAGGTTATACAGCGAACCCGGCTTTGGACTCTGGTTGGGTAACTTCAGGGATTCGGTGACGGATCCGCAGGCCAATGCACTTGTCAGCGACTTTGTTGCGCGGAAAATTCGCCAGAGAGTGAAAAACCCTGAAACGGCAGAAAAGTTGATTCCAAAATGCCACGGATTTGGAACTCGTCGCGTACCCCTGGAGACAAAGTACTACGAGGTATATAACCAACAAAATGTCACTTTGGTCGACCTCACGTTAACACCGCTGGAGAGAGTCACCCAGAAAGGGCTGAAAACGAGTGAGACAGAGTTCGAGTTCGACATCATCATCTACGCGACTGGTTTTAATCCGGTCACTGGCGGGTTCGATGCCATCAACATCACCGGTCTGGACGGAGCGTCGTTGAAGGAGAGATGGGCTACCGGACCCATCACTCATTTAGGCGTCGCCGTTCCAGGGTTCCCCAATATGCTGATGTGTTTGGGACCACATGCCGCGCTGGGCAACATTCCCCGTGCCATCGAATATATTGTCGAATGGATAGCCAACTTACTCGCTTATGCGCGTGACCTCGGGCTCACGTATCTCGAACCCACCGAGGAGGCGGCAATCGCATGGACGGAACATGTCAAGAGTCTCAGCAAGGGCCTCTTGGGAAACGATGTGGATTCATGGATGACTGGCGTCAACAGTAATGTTCAAGGCAAGCGAAACCGCATCATTGCCACATACAGTGGCAGTGTTCCGGATTACCGAGCTCGGTGTGACGAGGTCGAAAAGAACAAGTATGTCGGGTGGACATTGAGGTGATGTTCCAGTAGCCATAGCCCATTACCACAGTTTGGCAAGGCCCTTCTAGGGAAATTCGAAACACGATAGTACACATAATCCAGTAAGCAGCTTCAAATCACAGAGGATTGATATACATCTAGATAAAAAAGAAGTAATCAATACAGACTATTTCCCAGCGGCCTACGATCGTAAAAACCGGAATAGAGATGGCGGCGGTATATTCACATTTTGCGTTAAGATGTCCTCTGACTTTGTCTCGAAAAACAAGATGGAGTGTGCCTCGTGAAGAAGCCGACAAGAAGTATTTCCGTCACCTACGTCGACGGAAACATTAGTGGCGCCATTCTTCGTCACCCCAATAGCGGCATACCTACTAGGAGTGTAGGCTGCTAGCCCCACCGCGTGTAGCCCGGAGACGGAGACGACGTTGGCGATGGATCCTCGCTAGTCTGGAGGTGTAAACGATACTGCTCGAGGCTCCTGCTTCTACATCTGCTGCGCCTCATATTTCTGGCACAACCAAAGTCCACGGGTATTGATAGCATAGGTTCTGTCGAAGCGTTAGTAACGCTTCTCCTCTGACTCTGACTAGATGGTTGGCCAGATATGCCTCTACTTGCCAGCTTATTCGCAGCGGCCCGCCCAATCCCAGAGCTAACACCTGTGACCAATGCCAGGTTGGGCATTCTCAAATTCCTTTAACTTGTGATAGGACCAGACGCCGAGCATGGTGAGGCGACCAAAGAAACGGAATATCAGCTGCTTGACCCTGTATTTCAACGTAAAAGGGACAATCGCAGCACATGTGGCAGGTCCACACGGTCGGAAAGTAGCTCGGAGGTGTTTGGAGGCATCCAATCGCTAGTGTTCTGCTTGACGATGGTTGATCCACTGCGGAGGCGGAGGGAGACCACATTTTGGTCTCGAGAGCACTTCCGCAATTCCGCTCGTCTGCGGGGATGGCGCCTTCGATTCTCCTGAGCTTGATGTGAGCGATAACACAAGGCAGATGGCGGAACCACAGCTCTGAGTAGCTGCGGAGGTTCGACTACTCATGTCCGCACTTCCGCGAAAGAAGCCTTAGAGCGGCCAGATGTCCCTACGGCCCGCTTTACATATGGTGCCTCGCTTTTCGTGTCAACCATTACAGAATTGGATGATGTGTATAGTTCCGTACAGTTCGCGAAACACGTACTGCCCTCCAGCCTCCTGTCTCCCGAGTCTGTAACGAAAGTTCCCGTGATCTTGGGTCTAATATCGCCTCCGTATACTCATCCAATCAATTCGGGAACTCGATAATCTTTGCCGATGATTGACTCCTGGCCTGTCCAAGTAGAGGTGAAGTCATGGAGATGTACCGAACCTGATCGGGCCATGCTTTACCTCCACATCCCCATTCATTGGGAACCCCAGCTTTCAGCCTCATTCGAGCGAGAGATGAGGGAACAAAGAGCAAAGTTGGCGCGGACTTCATGCTGGACCAGAACATCTAAGTGGGACCTAATCTAGCATCATATTTGAAAATTCGGTTGCCCAATAACTCTTTCGATGCACTTATAGAAGCTGTCGTTGGTCATTGTGGTTCGAGCTTCGACAAGGCAAGCCCCTGAGAGGCTGCGGCACAATCGCAAACAAATGTGACAGTAAGCACGTCAGGCATGTAAATGAACAAATGACTTCGCTCGGGAATGTGCAATCAGCGATCATCCACTCGAGGCGGAATCCGCGTGTGGTTATTCCGTGGGCCGAATACGCAAAGTGGACTTCGCGTTAGGCAGCCCAAGTTGACTACGACCTGGTACTTCAATGTTGCTAACAAGGCGTTTCGGTGGGTGTTTCGTGCATGATTTGTTACTATTTTGTTCATCTCATTCGATCTGATCCGATGCGTTGCTGTCTGCGAATATAGATGCCGTCCTGATCGAAGCGAGCGCAGCGATCAGTGTTACTTGAATCAACCGGGCTCTAGCTGGAAAATTCTTTCTTCACTCAGTATTATGCAGCGGAATATGCTTGACGCCGAAGAAGTTGCCAAACACAACTCACGAGACTCGTGCTGGGTCATTATCCGCGACAAAGCATACGATGTCACAGAGTATCTCGACCGTCACCCAGGTGGAGCACAAATATTGCTGAGTTATGGAGGCAAAGTGAGTGTGAATACTTCTTAAGGTTGATGAAAACACCAAAAACAAGCAACCAGGCTAATATATGCCATGATCCAGGACGCGACAGCAAAGTATGAGCCCATTCATCCTCAAGGTACAATTGAATCGGCGCTTCCTCTAGGTGAAAATACCCCTAGTCGGACCGAGCCCATGGTTTTTTGGCATTCATTCAACCTACTGACTCAAATCCCACAGAACGGCACCTTGGTCTCGTCAAATCTTCCGCCGTTGTTGCTATGACAAATACCCGCCGTCTAGATGCAGATCATCAACGAGTTGTGATTCCTATACAACTATGTCTGAACCTGGACGACCTCGAAGCTGCAGCAGAGAAGGCCCTTCCACGTCAAGCGTGGGCGTACTTTCACTCGGCCGCGGATGACCTGCGGACGTGGCGAAGCAATCGGCAAGACTGGCAAGAGATTTCACTCCGCCCGCGAGTTCTTCGAAACGTGGATAAAGCAGACATGCGGCGGAAAATCCTGGGGTTCCAAAGTAGCCTACCTTTTTGTATTGCACCGGCCGCCTTTGCCAGATTTGCAAACCCAGACGGCGAACTTTGTCTAGCTCGTGGTGCCGCATGGGCCAATATTCCATATTGTGTGAGCACCGGTACATCTGTTCCCCACGACGAGCTTGTGGCATGCATGAAAGACGCGGCTAGGGGCGGTTGCTTGTTTTTCCAACTCTATATCAGCAAGTCGAAGGAAGCCACGCTTGATCTAATACACATTGCTAAACGGCTGCGCTTTCGTGCCCTGGTCGTTACCGTGGATACGCCAGTGGTCGGTAAGCGTGAGGAGGATGAGCGATTCAAAATGGAGTGCGACCTAAGGACGGGACAAGTGACAAAGCTGCAGCGGACTGCGGGCTCCTGGGACACCGAAAGACCTATACTGCGAAGTTACAACTCGTCTGCCTTTTCTTGGACGGACCTGGCCTGGGTGCGAGAGGCCTGGGGAGGACCCCTGATTGTGAAGGGCATTCAGACCGTTGAAGACGCCAAATTGGCTTGCGACCTGGGCCTTGAGGGCATATACTTGAGCAATCATGGAGGTCGTCAGTGTGACGATGCCCCAAGCGCTATCATGACACTGTTGGAAATTAGGAGGTTTTGCCCCTCGATCTTGACGAAAATGGAGATATGGCTAGATGGCGGAATTCGGCGTGGGACTGATGTCCTGAAGGCGCTCTGCCTCGGCGCTACGACTGTCCTTTTGGGTCGTCCGTTCATGTACGCGCTGGGGTTGTATGGGTCCGAAGGTGTTATGCACGCAATTCAAAGTAAGTCTCCTTTGAAATGCAGGGCATCTCCTTCAGGCATCACTCTAACAACAGGGCTTGTTCCAGTTTTGAGCGACGAGATTGAGACGGCGATGAGATTGATCGGAATCACGGATTTATCCCAACTGCATGAGGAACTGACGAATTGTGAAAGACTCGAGCGTGACCTTCCCACGACTTTGTCCTCTTTCCCCATGAAATCTATTAGCAAACTATAGCAAATTCCAGCCGCTGATCTGTTGCACAATATATTCCCTGGTGTCTATCAGGCTCTGGCCAACACAGGCGGATCAAGTACTGGAGAAGAACTACAATGGCCACAAATGGGGCCATTTTGGCGTCTCGACATTGTGGTGGTCTTCATTAATACGCTCCGCTAATAGCTTGCTATGATCCAAACATAGTTTTGGAAGACAAATGCTGCTGGCATTCGTAGCATATCCTTCTCGCCTGCTGAAGTTTGCCAAGGCTGTTTCCCAGCGAAAGACAAACGCCTAATCCCTCTATTCCCGGGACCAGTTCGTGGGTCAACTCTATCTTGCGGAACAAAAATAAACAGGGCATGCGGAAAGCTAGGTTTATGCGGAGGGCACATCCTCCGTGATAGAGTGGGAGAGCATGATCGCCGCGGGCGGCAAGCCTGGCGAGCCTCTTCAAGTATACAATAGATGTAGGAGCCAGTCCTATGATTCTAACAATATTGCAAAGCTTCGGTTGGCATGCATGATCAGTTTTAAGACCTAAACGGATGCATTCTCTCGTTCCATAGAGTTCTGAGTTCTATGGGTATCGGAAAGTCGCTGGGCCTTTGGAATCCAAAACTAGTTGAAAAGAGAGACTTAAAGCGGAATGACTTAGCGGACCATCTTACCCGAAACCGGGATATAGGACAGAGGTTTGTACTGGAACAGTAGTTGTTTAATGTTAAGCACTACTGACTACCGACACCATTCTTCAGTGAGACCTTTGGAGACTGCGAGATCTGTCCTATGGTCAACACCATGGTCGAAACGTCCGCCGTCCGGCTCAAGCCATTGCACCCAACCTTTGTCGCAGAGGTCGAGGGGATAGATTTCACGAAACCCATCTCCGACAGGGTAATCGAGCAACTCAAGCAAGGGATAAACCATTACGGCGTTTTGGTCTTCCGTAAAGCAAACATTGATAACGATACGCACGTTACCTTTACTCGGCGCTTTGGGGAGCCCGACAGTATGCCCGGGATCCACGGTAAAGGTCGATTTCCTGACCAGCCTCACATCTTCGATGTTTCTAACTTGGACGAGAACGGGGAGATACACACGGAGACTAATCGGGTCAGGGCACTTATGTCAAAGGGAAATGAGCTCTGGCACGCAGACATGCAATACCATCCTCGTCGCGACAAGTATTCCTTTCTTCGTGCCGTGCAGATACCCCCACCTGGCGCCGGCGGCGAAACCGAGTTCGCGGACTCACGCCAGGCCTATGACGAGCTCAGCCCGGAGTGGAAGAAGCGCCTTGAGAGCATGGTCTCCAACTGCTCGCTCCTTCATAATCGACGAACAGCGGCGCCGGACCTATACCAGGGGGTGGACCCGTTCGATTGGTCTATTACTCGTTGGCGAGCCGTCTACCCGCATGAGAACGGGCGCAGGAATTTGTACGTCACGAGCTACGTTTACAAATTCGACGACATGACGGTGGAAGAGAGTCAGAGGGTAGTGGACGAGTTACTCGCCCACGGTAGTCAACCCCGGTTCGTGTACAAGGTGCTGTGGGAACAGCCCGGAGACATGGTAATGTGGGACAACACGGCCGTATGGCACCGGGCCCTTGACGACTCGGGCTATAAGCACATGTACAAGCGCGACATGCGCCGGACGAACACATTTGATGACGGGCCTCACGCCTGGGGTGAGAATGCGCCTGGCGTGTATTGGCAAGTCAAGATGCCGCAAGATCCTCTGGAGCATGAGAAAAGCAATGTCACATCCCGCGTCGCCGCTTCCGTGGCAGCGGCCAAGGAGGTGCCAGCAACGGCTTGAAGCCATCATCTCGGGCGGGATGTAGTTAGGCTTTAGAGATATATGTCAGTGGTGCCTCTGAGCTCTATACCCTTCATTCAAACAACATAAGTCCAAAGAGACGATGTATGTCTCCTAATAATGTTCTCTTAGCCACCAAACACTGAATTTCGTGCCTGCGACGTAACTCAACACACGCAATTACATCGTACACAGACGGCATATTCGCACTTGGAACCCTCAAAGACACTTCGCTATATAGTTTTCGACGATATTGGAAGACTTGTGTTTGCTTCCCGGACCGGGTCGCGCGGTGAGAATCAATCATCCGCCGCCATCACGAAAGACGTCGTAGCGGACGGAGAGACTGTGGTCGTTCTTATCCCAATATAATTCAATCCGACTTTCGAAGACTGGAAAGCTGAGCTGAGGTATCTGCACACTATGTCTATGTCTTGAGACAGCGGAGTATGGGGAACGTGACGGCCTTTCCTCGTCACGTAGGAGTGCTTACATAAACGACGCCTCATCAAGTGGTGCATGAGGAGAGAGCGAAAACACCATGCAAGTGCTCATGGACCGCAGACCATTGTTCTCGATTCGCAGCCCCTACACTTCCTGAGTCCTCCTAGACGTCCGACTCTTGACCGCTTCCATACTGCGGCTCTCTCTCTCCCCTGGCATCCATGAATGTTATGTCAACGCTGGCGATGATTGACCGAACTTTGAACTCCCGTTCCAGAGCTTCCTCTCCACACCATGTCTCACGCACACGACATCGCCCTTCCCCCTCGCTCAGACGCTCAAACCTTTCCCCTCGGCATGGAAAGTCTGCGCGATCAGATCAGAGGACTTTTCCGCCTCGGCGCCGTTGTGATGGTCGACTACGACCACCACCTTGTCGTCGGCCTTCTCCACGTGCACATCCTTCAAGTAGACAGCAATGTCATCGGTGTCGCCAAAGAGAACGGCCACCTCCTCCAAGGGCAAACCTTTGGTCTCCGGGACACAGATCAATGCCCAGACGACGCCGACGACTAATATGGCGATGAAGAGCTGCTTGGGTTAGTATACATCCCCTGGCAGCGGGTGGAATAACAGGAACGAGGAACGGGTGAGCTGACCAGGTAAAATTTCCAACCAATGTGTTCAAACGCGGATGGTGCCGCCTGAAGATAGACGAGGTTGGTGAGGGAGAAGATGGCATAGCAGATGGTGGCGCCCTTGGCGCGGAGGTGGTTGGGATAGATCTCAGTGAAGAACGCAGGGCAGTTGGCGTCGACGCCGGCGGGGTAAAAGATTTCGATGGCAAAGGTCGCCGCGACGGCGACAGCCAGGCCGGCTTTATTCGTCCCGGCGTCCGCATACAGAGCCACCATGGCCGCCACCACGGCGAGGCAGCCGATGCAGCCGATAAAAGCCCATAACATGAGCGCCTTGCGGCCAACGCGGTCCGAAACCACGGCCCCTAACAGGTTGCCAAGGACAGCCACTTTATTTGGAAAAGTTCCTGGTCAGTATTGTGATGGTATGGGGTTCGGAAAGTGGGAAGCTCTCGGAAAAGGGAAAGAAGCTGGGTTTACCTGTTATTAAGCCACATGACATGATAATCTGATCACGGGCATCGAAGCCCAATGCACGGTAGATGATGGTGCTCTGCTCGAATGTATCAGCCGCCAGTCTGCACACAACTTTCCTCCCAACCAAGAGGCATTCGGATTCTCTTACATATTGAGTGATGACGCCGACGCCGCAGCTCTGACCGAAGAACGCAAATCCGGCACCTAGAAGGACGCGCTTGCGGTAGGAAGGTCTCCGAAGCATCTCCCACCACGAAGACTTCATCTCCTTGTCTATCTGGATCTGCTGCTGGATCTGAAAGAACTCGGCGCGGGCATATTCGGAGTTGGAGTCACCTTTGGTCGCGTGTAAGCTGGACACAATCTCCCACGCCTCGTCCGCCCGCCCGTTCATAAGTAGGTATCGTGGAGACTGCGGGGTGAAGTGCAACACAATCAGGCAGAGGATGGGAAAGATCAGTCCTAGGCCGAGCGGGCCTCGCCACTGGGCGGTTTCGTTTTCGGCGTAGAAGAAGCCTAGTCCAACATAAGATGCGATGGTGTAGCCAAACGTCAGCGTGACACCGTTAAACCCGACCATGAGGCCGCGATATTCCGGTTGGGCGAGCTCTGAACAGTAGACGGGCGCTGTCGTTGCAATCTCGATTAGCACAATATAGAGCGACTTTGGAGTATGTACCCGAGAGGATAGCTATGAGGTCATATCATAGGGAACAATGTACAACGCAGTATGCTGTGTACAGGCAGAGAGCCGGGAGCAGTAGTAAACTTACCGAGAGGCAGAAAACCCCAGGATCCGAAGCCCGCAAAAAACCGGAAGACGATAAACATGGCGGGACCTTGACTGGCCGTCAAGATGGCCCCGCTGATGAGAGTTATGATAGCACAGAAGCGCATGGCAGCCTTGGGGCCCCATTTCTCCATGACCTTGCCGGCCACAATGACACCACATACGGCGCCAGCCTGTTCGATTTTGAATAGGGGTTTCAACCGGTCAGCTTCTGTCCTTCTCCGCTAAACTTCATCTATAGAAGAAAATCTCGACGCTTTCGTGGACCGACTTACCTGAAAAATGCCTGTAAAAAGACTGATCAAGGTATTACCATGGGAAGTGACCACGCCGTCGTCGTTGACAAGATCCATGTATTTGAGGAAGGCCGGTTGACCCAATGTAACACTGATGACGGAACTGGGATATGCAAAGCACAACATTCCCGTTGAGATGGCCAGGCAAGTGCCAAAATTCTTCCAGTTGAGGGGCTTCATCTTGGGTATTGTTGGAGGGGAAGTCACAAGTCTGCTGCTTGGAAAAGGGGCGCGTGTTGGGGGTTGAGGAAACACAACAGATATCATTGCTCCCCCACTTAGGAAACGTGCAAGAGGTTTTATGGGTGAGGATAATGGGAAACCTTTATTGGATCTCTTGTTAGACTGTTTGACCAGCCAAGGCACACAAATTGCGGAGAAGCGAGCCCCAGAACGAAAAGTGCATTGCGGAGGCGGAGTTCCAGAGAACGGCGGAGGAACATTTTGGCGGGGAAACGGCGGGTTGGCGGTGCGGAACACAAGGAATGGGTTTCGTGATTCCGGGCTCTTCCCCAGGACCCCCGGACTGCTCTTGCTTCTGGCGTAAGGAATCGACCTGCGAGGAGTGCAATGCTGAGGATGGATACCTTACGAAGACTGTTCGATATTTCTAAGTCCAGATGAGCACCGCCGAGAGTTCCGGTTGTTTGACTGGCAAGTGATTATATTCGACTATCAACTCTCCACGTAGACCATGAACAGATCAGTGAGTGAAATAACTTCCATATAGCTAACAATCCATCTTGATGCTTTATTGAAGTCTCTACGCCAGTCCTTGCTGCCATACTTTCTCCGGATCGTTTTCCCCATACGCGAATGAACCTGTGTCAAAAACGGCGATTCTTCTCATGTCGCGACGGTATTTACCTTCGTACGCCCCGTGTGTAGCCCTATGAATAGTGGCCGTATTATCCCAGATAACTACGTCGTTATCATTCTCCCAATGAAGGACAAACTTGTATTTCTCTTGCTGGAGGTGTTGGAAGACTTTATCGATCAACTTCTGACCCTCCGGTAGAGGCATTCCGTCAATATGATGAGTGTAGGACATAACGTAGAGATTCATCCTCTTTGAAGGCTCATGTAGCTGGGCCATCTTGTGCTTCGCTTGAGGCTTGTCCATAGGATCGATGTCGAGGAAGAGCGGAGAATGTGGGTTGGCGACCTTCCGATTGTGAAATAGAGAGTTGGAGCCTACGAGGCCGTCCAATATGGTTTTGGTGTCTTCTGGAAGGTCGTCGTAGGCGGTTCGACTATCAAGGAACTCAGTCTCTCCTCCTGCCCCTTTCGGAGGTAATTCGACACCGCGAAGGATGGAAACTCCTAGACGACGGGGGTTGTAGGCGCCATCACAATGCCACAATGCATTCCCGTTTGCCCCGGCCGTTCGGTGGGGATCATCGGCTTTGAAAATTTCGTTGTTCTCGTTCAGATTTCCAACATCTCCCACTAAATCATTCTTCAGGCGAAACTTGCGCCCTGCAGCTCGATGGACTTTGGTAGAATCGTCCAGGTCTCCAAACTGTCGGCCCAAGGCAATGGCACCTTCGTCATCGAGGGCTGTCTTGCGGAGCACCACGACCCCGTACTTGTACACAGCATCTCTCAATTCTTCAAAGGCACTCTCAGAGAGGGGTTTCGAGAGGTCCAGGCCGTCTACCTGGCAGGCGAAAGTGGGATGCAAAGGTGTGATCTCAAGATGTGTAGCGATAGGCATTGTGATTGTTGTGTATTTTGTCCTTGACCATCAACCGGACAGAGTGGTTGACACCTGAAATACAAGTAAGCACGGCGTGAGGTCTCGCATGTATCGGAACACAAACGTTCCGTGGCAGCGCCCTGCCAGCTAGGCATGATTTCATCTTCCGCCATTACTCCCGCAACCGTTGGGTCCACCAATCCAGCGGAGCTGAGCGGACGGAGTTTTGTTACAATGTTGTTAGATCAAAACATGTTTGACATTTGCATCCGACAGAGGCTGTTTGCCCCTTGACGCAGGGGGACTGACTGGCCGCTTCCGCTTCCGCGCGAAATCACTCGGCCGCGGTTCTGGTGCCTTCCTCCCCTGCATCGCCTCTAACCCACTGCAGACGCAGGATAAGGCCATACAATCTGGCTTTCACCTGGTCTGGGCTGTTTTGGACACGAGTTTGATCAACAAGAACATATTTTCGTCCAGTAACTTTTGGGGGTTGTTTCCATTAGGTCCAAACCACGCTTCACGCTCAGAAGACAGCGTAGTAGCGGTTTGTCGGGGACTTTACATTTTCACACCAAGCAACCACCAACATGGCGTCGAGGGCATCTTATCCCGACCTGAAGGGAAAGGTCTTCGTGGTGACGGGCGCAGCCTCGGGGATGGGACGTACACTGGCGCTCCAACTCGCCGCACAGGGTAGCAACCTCGGCCTACTCGACCTGAAAGAGCCCAATGTGGTGGCCGAGGAGGTAGCGCGACTGGGAGCCAAGAGTATCGCCGTTGCTTGCAACGTGCAGGAGACTGCCGCCGTGAATGCGGCGTTTGATGCCGTGTTGGACCGTTTCGGTCGCCTCGACGGCGCAGCCAACATGGCAGGCATTTCTGGGGGCCATGCGCTCGGAGACACACGAAATGCACTGGATACCCTCCTCGATGCGGACTGGGACAAAGTGATGAAGACCAACTTGGATGGCGTCAAGAACTGTATTCGCGCCGAGATTCGGCTGATGAAAAAAGCCAACAACGGTGGTTCCATCATCAATGCTGCGAGCATCGCCGGTCAACAAGGCCACGCGTATGCCAGTCCATACAACGTGAGCAAGTTTGGAGTCATCGGCCTCACCAAATGTGCGGCGCAGGAGGTGGCTGCCATAGGTATCCGAGTGAATGCTGTTGCTCCGTTCGTCCCTCCAACGAAACCCCTTCTGTCGTCATGCTGATCGGTTCATGGTTTCAAAAACGACAGTGGCGTTGTGCAGAGTCCATTCACCCAAGCGTTAGGAAGCAAGGAAGATCTCGAGAAATACTTGGGGAATCACATTGCTATGAAGCGATTCGCGCCGGCCGACGAAGTTACCAAAGTCCTGGTCTTCCTACTGAGTAACGAGGCAAGCTACATGACCGGCTCGGTAAGCACAATACTTTTTCGCCTTCCCTCATGAGTCTCCCTCCGTTTCGAGTGGAGAGACGAGTTGACCTTGACGTGTAGGTTGTTAACGTTGATGGTGGGTGGAGCTGAAATGCATGGTGGACATGGACTGTGCAAGCGACAACAAAGACATGGGCTACCTAAAGTACAAGAAGAAACAGGAGCAGAGTCGAAATCAGAAAAGGATTCTCATTGGTGAGAAATGTTGCATGATGTGTGACATCCACTTGGTATCGAGCAGTAGAGCCAGTACCAGCGTGATGCATTCTACCACGAGGTCAGAACAGCATCGGTAGCGATCGATTCCTACTCTTCTCTTAATTAAGCTGAGGCATTACGATTCTATATCAATACATATTCCATGCAGAGTAGGACTGGCCCAGAAGTTTGGGTGGGGAATGGCCTAAAGCGGTATTGCATTTAGAGCCTATACCTAATTGGGAGCTGAGCCTGGTGCTACCCAATCAGATCGTAGCGCATCGATTCCAACGGGGAATAGGTGGTAAGGGATCGGAATCGATGAATCATTTTCCAGCAACGCTGTGCCAGAACAGCAAGAAATATATCGGCCGGACTTTCCTGACAGATCAATGTCAAGTGGCGGTCACGACGGACTCACTCAGGCGAGCCACCTATAGTTTTGCGCGAATCGACGCTTCACTATTCAGCACAATCGTTCTGAGGAAGTCGACGGAACTCCGTGCCAGCTTCTGGTACTGGTGAGGCTTGTCTATCATGATATTTGCCAAGCATGGTCCACAAGGACGCGAAGTAGCTTCACGTTGACGGCTTTCGTTAGACCCCTCTTTTCAGATCCGTAGAGTGCTTACGGATACACATAGGGGTACATGGTCTTGCCCAGGATCTAGCCACCAAATCATGCGTATTTGAGATCCGCCCAGCAGAAGATGCCATCCATATTGTCCTTTCGAAGGAGGTGCACTCTCAAAACACTGCAATGGCGTTCACATGTGACCCAACCCCACCTAGAATGGTAATCTTGTTAGCACGACGGGGGTCACGGTCAGTCATGGGTTGGATCTCTTTACCTTGGACGTTGGCTGGGCTGCTTGTAAAGAAAAATTCATAGCGATTGTGTTTCTTGCACAACTCTGCCAAACCCTCGAGATCCCACAGTTCACCGATCGGGACACCCCAGCGCGAGAGGAGGAAGTGGTGTAAATGCTCTGGATCGTCCATGGGCCACGATTCAAAAGCTGGTGCGTCTCCGCCAACTGCACTGAAATAATTATCATGAAGGAATGCGACCATTTCCGAACTCCGGTCAAGGCCTGCAAAGTGTAGCTCCTCGTACATTGCGTGACCCATGACCTCGCGTGCGTCCTGGTCTAGCTTACGATATGCTTCCGACCAACCGCTTCGGATGATTAGAATATCGCCGTATTGGAACTGGACCTTTTGAGCCGCCGCACAGTCCAAGATCTCCTTCATGGTAATCTTCCTCGAGGTGAATGGATCGTAGGATTTCTTGCTGAAGGAGTAAAAGTCAATCAGAACTCCACGACCAACTGTTCAGGTTCTCTCTATCAGCCTCGGAAGGAAAACCCTTTGCATCACCTCGTTCGCCTGGTTGGGTTGTCGTACCGATGCCTTTTTCGCCCCACGCTTGCAGGCCAAGCTTGTTGGAACTGAGGATTTCTTGCCTGGTGGTCTGTTCGACATGAATTAACGTACAACAACCTTAGAAACGGGCGGAATCTGCAAAAGGTATAAGAGGGGCTAATCTAACATTGTTATACCAAACATATGACCCTGCGTGGGCTGCAGCCACCTTTTTAGCCAATGAATGTCAGAACTCAGCCGGTAGTAATCGAGCAGCCAGCACCAAGCACAGACTGGCAGAACTTGTATGCACTCACGTGGCGGAAGCCGTCCCATTGCGAACCGCTTTGCGTGTTCAGTGTGTATAGATCGTCAAATCCATACTCGACTGGACCCTTTAAGGTGTGTTGGAACGGTTCTCGGCCAAAGAAGGGTGGGTTAGGCAGCTCGACAGGGAAGCTGGAAATGGCGAGTCCCAAGTCAGTCAAGGTGAGCTGAGGGACTTGCGAGAGCAATTGCGAAGATCGAATCCTTACTTCAAAGTCACCCTTTCGCCAGTCTGGATGAGTTTCGCCGCATTTGCAACCCTTCTTGGGGTCAATAGGTTCAAGCGGCCTAGCTAGAGATGGAAAAACGATGGGCGTCAGCGCCAGTAGGACAAGGAATGCGGGTAGTAATGGAGGAGACAGCTAAAGCCTCCGAAAGGTACCTCGTCGTTTTCACCCCAGAACCAAGCCGCCCGATCAATGGCGTTGGGGATGGGTTCCAACTCAGCCAGCTTCGGCAAGCTGTCAGAATCAGCATCAAAGATAGTAGACATGGTGAAAAGCTATAGTGCGATTATAACTCAGTCAATGTAGCACCTCTGTGGAAATGAATCTTCCTTGTGTGGACAGGCATCGCCCTATCTACTTTGTGCATGAGACGGTGATGTACAATAGAGAATCAACAAATGATCAGCGGCAGGATTCGTACGCACAACATCCCGCAGACAAGAGGCGGACAGGGACGAGATTCCGGCGGACGCGGCGGACATTTGACAAGCTCAGTGCGGCATTGGAAACATACCTAGGCACTTTCGACTGTTTCCGCAATCTGCCTCGTCGTCTCTCGCGACAGCCTTGGGTAGTTAGTAGGTACCAAGTCCGCCTTGGGAGACCTCGGCTATGTCAACCTACCCGCCCTATTTTTCGACAACTTGTCCCAAGCTTATAGTGGCGACGAGGAGTCTCCCAACATCAAGCGGATCAGACGCTTAATGGATTCGAATATGGAACACGATACTCTCCCACCATTTGATCAGCTTCCACGAGTTGAAGGAACTCCTCAGGGCTGTGCATGGGTGAATATGACTCTGAACCTTTTCTCCTTCAACTCTCTGAATCTGAAGCTGAAGCTGAACCGCCAAACCAAAGGGTCTCTTCGATAAGAACGGGGTGAAAGATCAGGTTGGCACGCTCAATCTTTTGACCCCCAGTGTAGTCGTCGCAGCCGCTGGGGAAATCAAGACCGGCGAAAGCGTTGTTCTCAAGTAAGTCCAAGATCCCAACGGCGATTCATACTCGGAGTCACTCATTTCTTCACAGCTGGGGGCTCGAGAACCCTCCTACGCCAGCCGTTCGAGAAAAGTTCGAGCACAAGATCAAGGACGTCGGCAAAGAACTCAACCTGCCCATTTGCTGCTTGGACGACGTAGTAACGTTCAACACACAATCAAGTTCTCAGTGGGATGGATTTCGTGAGTTTCCCAACTGGATGTATCCGGCAGTGAGCCGCCGTACAACTACGTTAACGACTAGATAGGGCACTGGGCCCATGCCGGTACTCGGAGGCATTACAACAACATTAATCATGAAGAAGTAGTCAGATCGAATGATGCCAGCCTTCATTGTACGGACGTACGCTCTGCAAGCACTCAATAAGCTGACCCTTCGGAAGATTGGAGCGAACGTGGCGGCATCGTCGGCCGGGGTATCCTGGTTGATTTTGCGTCCTGGGCCGAGCGAAACGGTGTTGCCGTCGATCCGACAACCAGTCAAACCATCTCCCTTGACGTGATCAAGCAGATTTTGGCCGAAGAGAATGTCGAGCTAAGGAGAGGCGACATACTCATCGTCCGGAGCGGGCTCATCCAAGCTTACAACCAGTGTAATGGCGACGAGGAAAAGAACGCCTTAATGAGGTCGGCCAAAATGGGTGTCGAAGCATGCGAGGAGATGGTACGCTGGCTCTGGAACAGCCACTTCTCCGCCGTGGCTGGAGATGCCGTTGCCTTTGAATCAATGCCTTTTTCTCAGGATTACGGTACGTGGGCCATCTGATTTGACCCAACGAAGGGGATAAGCTGGACTGACTGCTCGCCACTCCAACAGCCGTTCATGATTACTGCCTGGTATGGTTTGGTATGCCGATTGGAGAGCTATGGGATCTTGAAGCTCTGGCAGAGAAGTGTAAAGCTTTACAGCGTTGGACGTTCTTCCTCACAAGCGCCCCGTTGAATGTGAAAGGCGGCGTTGGATCTCCTCCCAACGCCCTTGCTGTGTTTTAATCCACGCAGCGAGACCAAGATGTTGCTCCGATATAATGTCAAGCCTCACGTGGGTTCGAGTTAGACGAAGACAAGCAGCGGCGGCCACGAGCAATCAGCTCAATGCTGAGATCAGGAGGGACATCTCAACACCAAAAATAACCCGCAGCCTCTGCGTAGACATTGTATGTAACTCCATAGGCGATAGAGTGCTAATGGCAAGAGCATCACACTCACCACCTCCACAAGCTGGAAAAGTAGACGCTGCTCAGTTACCAGATGCGCCCTCGAATTCGCCACAACGCTGGCTCCCAGGATTGTTGTCATCGACGAACTAATGCCTTCAATCTACAGCTCGCGCCCGGTGATAGACGGGCGGCCGCGGGCTTTTTGCGGTCGTCGGCACGCGCGCGAGGAAGACGGAGACGAGGAAAGCTGTGGAAATGCAGAATCTTACACAGTAGGTCTCTCATCCCGCTTCCAGACGGCGGCGTCAGGTGGCGGAGATCCATGATACCCTCCAACTCTAAATAGTTGAACCGGTTTGCGGAAATATCCTTGGCCACCTAGTACAAGTGCGGAACTCGAAATTATACTATTAGTGTCTAGGGACCGCGAGACAGACACCTGTTGCCAGAAACGTTGAAGGGGTTCGTTTTGCCGGCCAGCTATCACTTCAAGAGACAGTTTCATCAATATCCATTCAACCTGTCATGTCTGCGTATGACACATCCTCCATCAAGATGATTTCAACCGACAAGAACTCGACAGGCCCCAAATCTTTTGTGGAGAAGATCAAATCCCAAAAGGGGCCGCTCATCGGAATCGTTCTGACCATTCCCTCTGTGGCTATCACTCAACTTGCTGCGCAAGCAGACAGTGACTTTGTCATGATCGACATGGAGCACGCGCCGCAGCCTATCGACGTGGTCACCCAAATGGTACACGTATATACACAGGCGTCACGAGGAACACGATTTCCAATCATCCGGATCCCCTCCCACGGAGTTGAGTGGGTAAAATGGTCTATGGATAGTGGCGCGGCTGGGGTAATTATCCCTATGGTCAACAACGCGGATGAGATGAGAGCCATCCTAGATCGTGCTATCTATCCGCCTGCGGGGCGGCGGAGCTTCGGCCCAATTTATGCGTCTTTCGCTAATTCAGACGGAGATTCAGGAGGAGGGATGGCTGGCTACTATGACCGTGCAAAGAGAGGAGAGATCGCTATTCTACCGATCATTGAGTCCCGAGAAGGGTTGGAAAACGTCGAAGATATCTTGGCCTTGGAGGGCGTCTCTGGCTGCTTCATCGGCCCAGCGGATCTGAGGCTGTCTCTCGGCCTGTCCGCAGCCGCCGACGGACCAGAGTCTGAATTTCGAGATGCCTTAGCAAGAATCTGCGCGGCAGCCAAGAGGTATGGCAAGGTGGTAGGTTGCATGGGCATGGGACAGGACCATGCCAGCAAACGCACCACAGAAGGGATGGACTTTCTTTTCTCTGCTTTCGACTTCACCGCACTGGCGCAAGGGCTAGCGAGCGAAACAGCAGCGGCGCGTAAAGGTATCCGGGATGGCGTGGGAAAGTTGTGAAACGTTCCACGCTGACCCTACAGCCAAACTTCCTGATCTCAGTATGATCAGTGGACGGGCACAGACAGACACAGCCTTTGTGCCTTTTATGTTCCTGACTGTTGGTCACCAAGACGGGCAGGCTGAGCAGTGTGAATACGATATCATTGATGGGAAGAATTGCTCCAAATAAAACCTAGTAATAATAGTAACACGTAGCAGACATCACTCAGCGCAGTCGCCGCCGGCGGAAGCGGGACCC
>WJFF01000085.1:77128-115313 GCA_011800825.1 Fonsecaea pugnacius | reverse complement strand
GTCTGCGCACCAGGGTACCAAACGCCGCGCTTCAAAAGCATGCCTTAGCTGCAGGGCACGTAAAGTTCGTTGTGACGTTATCGACAGACTTCCCTGTACCAATTGCCGACTTGATCGTGTCGAGTGCAAAGTGGTCGAGTCACTTCGGAGGCACAAACTGCGCCCGGACAAGACGTCAAGGCGGCGGCGGACGACGCCAGATACCTTGGTTGAACAAAACGGCACCCATCATTCCAGTAACTTTGACAGTCTAAACAGTCTTTCCCGCGGTTTAACGGTGGCTCATGCGACCACAAATGTGCCTGATCACGCTAAACAGCATTCTTCACCTCCTATCGACCAGTATATTCTCAATGGACGCAATGAGGAGAGTGCACATTTTGCTGTCACCCCGCCCAGGCACAGTCGCGAAAGGACGTTCCTGGCTGCATCTGAATCCCCGGTGGAAAATCCTCAGCCACAATCCAATGTCGGCTCTCACGAATTTGACCATTCTAGCGGGTATCGTGGCGGAGGAAATGGTCCTCACCGCGTGCCGTCCTTGTCGCATCCTTCTCACACCTCAACTGATCCCAGACTGAGCTCTGGCGGACGATCAGAGATTATTTTGCCGAAGTATATTCGAACGACCTCAGCGCGGCTGGACGCGGACGACCTTGAGCATCTACAGGCAAAAGGTGCCTTTATTATTCCTGCCACGAGCTTGCGCAACGAGTTGCTACGCTGCTTCGTGGAGTATGTGCACCCCTACATGCCGGTCCTTGAACTAGAAGACTTTCTCGACACGATTGAGAAAGGCGAAGCTACTAAAACGGTCAGCCTTCTTCTCTTCCAGTCTGTCATGTTTGCTGCCACCCCGTACGTCGCGTCCAAGACTCTAGCTGCTCACGGCTACAACGACCGACGGAAGGCTCGCAGGTCTTTCTATCTCCGAGTGAAGCTTCTTTGTGATATGGATTACGAGCTTGATCGTCTCACTTTGATCCAGAGCACTCTCTTGATGACGTATTGGAACGAAACCCCGGACGATCCTAAGGATGTCTGGTACTGGCTGGGCGTGGCCATTTCGCTGTCCAAACGTATTGGGCTCAACTGTGAACCTCCTCCATACCCTCCTCGCAACCCGCTAGAGCGACGGCTTTGGAAGCGCCTATGGTGGTCATGCTATACCAGAGATCGGTTGGTCTCGCTGGCATTTCGCCGGCCCCCACGTATCCGTCACGACGAATTCGACCAGCCCATGTTAAGACTCTCCGATTTGGAGACACAACCCTTGTCCGACAGAGTGAGCGAGATGCTTGGGTCTCAATGTCCTATCTTCAAAAGTGAGGCTGCCCGGATGTTGTTAGCCAGACTATATATTGGCATGGCTGAGCTTTGCGTCTGCCTGACCCCGATTCTTGAGATGCAATACCGCAAGTCGAATCACATCTCTGTCACTCCGACAACGAAGCTGGACGGAGCTTCGGAAGACATCATCAGCACTGCGTCAGATCTGTTGCAGTGCGACCAAAGCTTGAAAAGATGGTACCAGACCCATGCGAATTCTCTGCATTGCTTCAATGGTTTGCCGACGGATCACGCATCAGAAAACTCAGATCAAGCCTTGGAAGTGCACAAAGCAGTTCTGAAGGGCTTATATTTGACATCGATCAATATCTTACATCGGCCCCAAATCCTCTCCAGTGCTACTAACCTGACCCTGGATCCGGAGATTCGAGACCTCTCACGGAGGAAGACTCACGAAGCAGCCAATGAGCTTACAATCCTGTATACGAACCTGTACGCCCATGGTTTGGTTCGATTTCTTCCTAATACTGCCATCACCTGCCTGCTCCACGCCGCCATTATCCACGTCCTCGACCAGGCAGTTGGCGACAAGGATATCCAACAAAGTGCTAGACGAAAGTTCGGTCTCTGCACGCAGACCTTGGATCAATTGGGCGAAACATATTCCTCTGCCGCTTTCGCGTTCTCCTTTCTCACGGCTGCCGCAAACAAAGTGTCTTCTCGACCTGAGCCAACCGAGGCTCGTATCAGATTAAGCGAAAGTATGCTTGGGGTGAAGTCCCAGAACGGAAAGGATCTCTCGCATTTTGGATGTCAGTTCAATGTCCCGCCTCCAGCATTCCCACTGCCTACCAGCGGATCAACAGCCATTTCAGCCGCCGACTCGGAGCTAAGCAGAGCCTCGTCTCGGATGGATCTCCGAGGAGCGGCCCAGGGACATGAGGATACAACGTCGACCATATGTAACGAAGGTGCTTGGAGACAACATCAAGTTAGTGTCGGCGCCGGGGATAACATTGCCATGGGTGATACAGATGACAACCAGAACAACATTAACCCCAGTGTATGTGCAGCTCGTGGAGATGGGCGAACGGGTGACGGAATGCAACAAGACTTCGACTGCTTCCTGGATATGGAAGGCTCTGCCGACTTTTTCAATCTGTCCGATGAACTTGGAGTGAGCTTTGAGACGCAATGGGGCAATGGATTGACACTTTGGGACCCTGCATCGCTTGAGACGAGAAATTTTCCTCAGACTGCACACCAACAGATTGACTAGTTGGGCATGTCCCATATCATGGATGCGGGTTATATTTAATCCTGACCATGGGGTTGCACCTGAAAGACACGCTGTGAGGGCGGCAGCCTCAACGATGAACATGATAGCATACAGGTTGACAAGTTTCATATATCATACTATACGGTACTTTTTAGTCCAGCTTGTTCCATGCGTGCTTGTATTCACATCACGATAGATGCAAACCACTTGTGGGAGACACCGTTCAGCACGATCATCACGTTTTGGCTCTTTTATGCGGCCATGTTGATCAGGACGGTCTTCGGCTCCGTGAACAATCTCAACGCATACTCTCCAAATTCGCGACCAATGCCGCTCTGTTTCTTGCCGCCAAAGGGTGCTTGCAAGCTTTGCAGGCTGATGCAATTGATGCCGACAACGCCCGACTCCAAAGCCGCGGACACTCGGAGAGCTCGTGTAATGTCTCGAGTAAAGACACCAGACATCAAACCAAACTCTGTATCGTTAGCCAGTCTAAGGACTTCTTCCTCCGTCTCGAATGTCTTGATAACACTGACTGGGCCAAAGATCTCTCGTCGGTAGATTTCTGCATCGTCTCTGGGGTTGAAGAACACAGTGGGCTCCATATAACACCCCGTCTCTCCGTATTGGCCGCCTCCGACTAACAATTCAGCCTCTGTCTTTCCTCGTTCTACCATCGATTTAACTCGCGCAAGCTGCGACTCGTCCACCATCGGCCCCCATTTGACAGCTGGATCCTGAGGATCGCCCATGTCATTGGCAGCCTCTCCCATCCTTTTCTTATATTCTTGGATGAATTTATCCGCGATATTCTTTTGGACATACACCCGTGACGCAGCAACGCAAAGCTGCCCACTTCGTGTCAAGATGGCGTTTATTGTCCATGTGAGCGCATTCTCGAGATTGGCATCCTCGAAAATCACGGCTGGACTCTTGCCTCCAAGCTCCAATGTGACGCGTTTCAAGTTGCTTCTTGCGGCAGCCTCTTGGATCTTCCTGCCTGTGGCGACTGAGCCGGTAAAACTGACCTTGCGAATCCTCATATGCTCGGCAAGAAGGGCTCCAGTAGATCCAGGACCTGTAAGAACTTGGACAACTCCAGGAGGAAAGCCGGCTTTTTCGAAAAGAGCTGCCACAGCCAATGTCCCCAGGGGTGTCTTTTCGCTGGGTTTCACAATCAAGACATTTCCAGTGGCCAGTGCCGGAGCGGCCTTAAGGAAAAAGGTTGCTACCGGTGCATTAAAGGGGTTGATGGCAGCACAGACCCCAAGTGGCTCGTGCCGGACAAGCTTGACAAACCCTGATACAGTAGTGAGTACAGTTCTCGCCACCAAAAGAGAACGCAGTCAAGGCTCGCTTACCGTCATCGGCGGGAAAATAGTCACCCCTCTGCTTATCTGTCCATCCTGCATAATACAGCAGACAGTTTCTGATATAATTTCGCTCACGAACTGGGGCTAGGGAGACTGGAATTCCAGACGTGAGTGAGTCCAAGGTGAGAATTGGTATGAGCTCTTCGTCGAGCAGTGTGGCCAATTTGAGCAGACACTCGGTACGTTGTATGGCTGAAAATCGACTCCATGGTCCCTGGAAAGCCTCTTCGGCGTACTTGACTGCCGCCTCGACGTCTTCACGGCCGGCAATTGGAATATTCTCGACGACCACAGTGTTATCCTTTGGGTTTTTGAGGCTATACGTCTCTGTGGCCTTGGCCGCGACGTATTCGCCGTTCAAAAAGAGCTTGGTGTAGCTCTTCGGATCCAGGACAGTCTTACCCATTGCTACGGTATTGTTTGATCCCACTGGTACGATGGCATCAGTTGGAAAGGAGGAGGTATTCACAGCACTTAAACCCCTTCCTTACCTACCTGGTAGTATGCCCGGCGTGAGCAGGATCCACCTCGGCCCGATGGAGAACGAACTCCGACCTGTCACGTGCTGGCAGTTGCCGATGGTCCACTAGGCGCTCGCCGGTGGACCCACTTACGCCTGGTCTCAGACTGATGGCAACTTGACCTCGGACCAAGCCGACAATTCTTCTTCCTCCTCACGAGCGGGGGATCCTTTATTATACCGAGAACTTCGTACAAGTTGCTGCTCCTCCGGCATACAAACATTTCACACTGTACGCCGTTCAAACGACTACCAATGGCAGACCAAAAGGACCAAATGGATCTCTGGGCGTTGACAGAATGGGATACGCCTTTGAAGAAGCTTCGCCAACCTATCCCAACTCCCAAGGGGACGGAAGTCTTGGTCAAAACCACCCACGTCGGTGTTTGTCACTCAGACCTCCATACTGCTGAAGGCTTCTATGATATGGGGGGAGGAAAGCGATTTTATGTCAAACAGCGCGGTGTCGAGCTGCCCGTTGCTTTGGGACATGAAATACTAGGAGAGGCAGCCGCGGTCGGACCAGAAGTCGATTCCATAGCGATAGGGCAACGCTACATTGTCTATCCGTGGATTGGGTGTGGTACTTGTGGGCGCTGTCTCCAGGAGAAGTACAACCTATGCGCCGGACAAAGAGCACTCGGAGTCCTTCAGAATGGCGGGTTTGCCGAGTATGTGCTGGTCCCCCATCCGAAATTCCTCATCCACCTAGGAAACCTCGACCCTATGGTGGCCTGTACATATGGCTGCTCTGGAATTACAACCCTAAGCGCCGTCAATAAGCTGATGCCTCTCCCACCGGATGAGCCAGTCCTTCTAGTTGGTGCAGGAGGGCTAGGACTGGCAGCAATATCGGTATTGAAGTCATACGGCCATAAGTTCATCGTTAGTGCAGATATCAGTGACGATAAACTGGCCGCGGCTGCTGCTGCCGGTGCGACAAAGACCGTCAACACCTCTGGTCCTTCTGCAGCCGAAGACATTCTTGCTGCCACTAACGGCCCTGTCACTGCAGTGATTGATTTTGTGAACAACACGGCTACCGCACGCATGGTCAACAATCTGGTTGGTAAAGGAGCCAGATGGGTCCAAGTCGGTGTCATGGGAGGCTCGCTTGAGTTGTCTCTCGTAGCCAACATTTTCAAAGGTCTGGCCATTTATTCAAACATCACCGGGAGCTTGGACGAGCTCCGGAGCATCGTGAAGATTGCAAAAGAAGGGAAACTGCCCTCGGTGCCAATACAGAAGATGCCTTGGGACTCGGTGAATGAGGCAATGGACTTGTTGAAGGCGGGGAAAGCATCGGGGCGAATTGTGCTCACCAAGTGAATGAGATTCCCATGATGAGAAGCAAATCGACACTCTCATTGTTTCCTCGGGATTGAAGTCTCTATTGTAAGCCTTTCTAAAACTCTATAGTGAGACAGTAAATATCAGAGGATGTGTATAGAATTGAAAGACCGCCATAGCCAAAAAACCAAATCCGGCGGAGCTTGTTTCGACTCAACCACAAGACAATGTGGAGTTCATTTGTCTATTTGATTCATCCGAGCATGTTCAGGCTGCAACTGACGGTACCCCGAGTGCTATTTGGCCTCCAGAGTGGAGGTGGGCTTTTTTCCCTTCGACGTCAGTAGCCACGGAAGGCGAGAAGTTCATGCTTTCCCATCCTGTCTTGGTCTCCTTGTCGAGCCACGAAGCCCAGGTCGGGACTCCACCAAAGTAGAACAAAGGATCAATAGCCTTGCCAGGAATGTTGGCTCCCACAAACCATGCTTTCGCTGTCTTGGCCGATTCTGCAAACAATGTGGCTTTGAAAGCTTCTCGTAGGTGGGCAGACCACGCATCTGCAGCCTTCCCAGACACTTCAATGGTATCGAGTTTGTTTTCTTCCATAAACCGAATTGTCTTCCCGATCCAGTTCACTTCTATCTCCTGGACAACTGGCATGTTTCCAAACGGCACATGTGGGCCACAGACGATGAACATGTTGGGAAAGCCCGGGACGAGAGCTCCGGCAAATGTTTCAAGCCTCTTTTCCCAGCAATCCTTCAGGACTTTGCCTCCAGTGCCTTTCACCTCCAACTCACTGAGCGCACCCGTGGCAGCATCGAATCCCAGCGCAAAGATAATCATATCAAACTCATATTCGACTCCAGAGCCAAGACGAATGCCCTTTTCGAAAACATCCATGTTGTCACGGCTGATGTCTACCAGCTTGACGTTGGGTCGATTGAACGTCTCGTAATAGAAGTGGCCACATGGCGGACGTTTAGAAAGAAAGGGGTATTTGGGGCAGAGGAGTTCTGCCGTCTCCGGGTCCTGGACGATGGCCCGAATCTTCTTTCGCAGGTACTCGGAGGCAACTTCATTCGATTCTGGGTCCGTGACAAGGTCGTCAAAGGTCTCAAACTGGAAGTGGAAGCCACCGGATTCCCAGCCAGAGTCCAGGATCTGTCTGATCTTGTCGGCATCAGCTAGCCCCTTTGCTATTTTCCCTGACGATATCATGGCTAGACCGAAGGGATGTTGGCTTGCGCGATCCCACGTGGTATCATAGTTTTGTTTAATGGCGGCAGTTTGATACTCATCGAACGTATAATTTCGACCCGGCAGGACGTAATTCGGTGTGCGCTGGAACACCGTCAACTCCTTCGCCACAGGGGCAATCTTGGGAATGATCTGGACACCTGTCGCACCGGTGCCTACAATAGCGATTCGCTTGCCCCGAAAATCAATCGGTTTATTGGGCCACCGAGATGCTTGGTACCATTCGCCGGTATATGACTTGAGCCCAGTGAAAGGAGGGTCTTTGACAATTGACAAAGGTCCCGTGGCGGGTACAAAGTAGCGACAAGTTGTCGACGACCCTGTTGTTGTGGTGATGGTCCAGGATTTCTGGCTGTCACTGTAATGCGCGCTCGCGATGCGGGTGTTAAACTCGATCTTCTTGCGCAAATTAAAGTGGTCTATTTGGCAAATGTTAGCCTGTGTGGGATTAAACACGACTGTTTGGCAGGTAATTTACTGACCAGTAACGTGGCCCAAATACCGTTGAACATCTTCCTGGGAAGGGTATCGTTCACGATAATTCCATTCGTCCTTCAACTCTGGTGCGAAATTCATGCTGTACACCCAGGCCTCGCTGTCGGTTCGAGCCCCAGGATACCGATTCCAGTACCATGCGCCGCCAACATCCGATCCAGCTTCAAAGCACTTGACGGTCAGGCCGATCTGGACAAGCTCCCATAGTGTCCGAATGCCACCGAAACCCGCCCCGACGACAATAGTATCGTAGTCGGTAAGTTTAGCCGACATTACTTGAACAGTGTAAGGTATGAGGATGATGATATTATGGAGTGTTTCGAGGCAGGGCTGCAAGAGACAAGTTAAATACCAGCTGCGTTGAACTTAGCTGTATCTGTGACGCCCCTGATCCGATGGTCGTGCAGTCAGCCTGGCCGCTTATCTTATAGTCGGCCGAAACCGAAGTGACGCCGTTGAAACCAGGGGTTCATGCCAGCCCTCACTCCCCCAGGTCATTCTGGATCGCAAGTGGCCCGACACCACCCGACAAAACTCCACAAAAGGAATGAGAATTCGTCCATGGCATAGAATACATGTTAGTATCGCAATCCACCTTCAACTTAACTCTTCGGAGGTGGGGCCGGTGACGAGGTGGTCTGGATTCAGTGGCCTGGATTTCCCCAGTGGCTCGACGTTTACCCCAGTACGTTCAGTATGGGGACGGATGGGGGACTTCAAAGGTCATCTAGATTCACTTCAAGCCATGGGCCGGACTTCGCCAGAGATACTATTCTCGTGTTCACCTCGGCCCGAAGAACTGATCATGTATCCCAGAACTTGACCCAGTCAACCCCTCCCTTGGTTTTCTTTTGAAACTGGTCGATGCCGTGCCGACCTTCAGAGCCGGGCAGCATCATTTTTGCAAATTTGGTCCGAATCACATTTTCCTGAATGTCCGTTTGAGGATGTGCCCACGCAACCTTGACCAACTCCTTGCATGCCGTGGCTGCTCGTGGGGCGGCACGTCGCAGTTGGTCCAAGTATTTTTCCACCAATTCCTCCAATTCCTCGGACGAGCCAGCCAGGCCGTGAACGGCGCCGATACGGTGTAGCTCGGCAGCGTGGACTTCCCTGCCACTTAAGATCGCTTCTCGTGCAAACGAGGGACCCCATTCTCGGACCACGAATTTCGAGATGATTGCCGGTACCAAGCCGAGTCTAATTTCGCTCAGTGTCCATCGTGCTCGGGACGAAACGAGTCGCACATCACAGACGGTGCTTAGGCCGACACCGCCAGCGTAACAAGGCCCATCAACGACCGCGATGGTTGTTTGCGGACTTTCGTCGATGGCCTGGAAGAGGTCGTATACCTTGGTATAATAGCCATCTTCTTTAGCAGTGTCGCTTGTTTCCGTCCCACCGCTCAGGTCCATGCCCGTGCAGAAGAATCGACCTTCAGAAGCCAGGACGATATGAAACACGGTATGGTCCGTAGACAGGCTACGGTAGAGCTGGGTTAGGCCTTCGACCATTTGACCGGTGAGTGCGTTACCGTTTCGGTCTCGCGTAAGCGTTATCTTGACGACAGGGCCGTTTTGGGCGACCCGATAGTTGCCATTGTCTTCGATCGTGGTCCAGTCTCTCCTGGTGGACTTTTTTGCTGCTGGCGACGATGGTAGTTGAGATCCGGCTCGAGATTTGGCACTGAGAGCCGCACCAGCACGGCTGCCATTTGGTATTCCCAGCTGTCGTGAGATCCATTCCCCAGTCTCGACAAGCTTGTCTAGATTCACGCCTGTCTTCACACCCATCCTATCAAACAAGTACACAATATCTTCTGTGGCGAGGTTACCTCTCGCTCCCACGGCGTAGGGGCAGCCACCGAGGCCGGCGACACTACTGTCGAATGTTCGAAGACCCATATCGTAGGCCTTGACAACGTTCGCCACGGCCTGCCCGTAAGTGTCGTGGAAGTGACCTGCAAGTAACGATACTGGGTGCCGTGCAAGAAGATATTCGAGCAATTTTTGTGTGTCGTATGGCGTCCCCACCCCAGTTGTATCACCTAGGGCGACCTCGTAACATCCCATGTCAAGAAGGCGCCTAACGACGTATTCGACTTCTTGTGGCTGAGTTGGGCCGGTATATGGGTCAGCAAAGATGCATGAAACCACTCTGGATGGGTGGACTCGTCAGTAAACAATCTGATGGCCAATCTCGATCGATTTGGCTGGACTGCTCTTACCCTCGAACCAAGATTGAGCTTTTCCGAGCCTTCGTTGTGACGCTTTCGGCTTGAGCAAGTGCCTCATCGATGGTACAGTTCTGATTAGCCTTGCTGAATGCTTGAGAGGCAGACGCAAACACGACGACCTCTTTCGCGTCGCTTTTGCTGGCATTCTCCAACCCCTTCGCGTTGGGTGCCAGCACGGGAAACGTCCTTTCGGCACCTGTCATCAGAGGTCGAATCTCCCGCATAACTTCGGCACCGTCAGCCAGCTGAGGCACCCATTTGGGCGAGACAAAAGAGGTTGCCTCAATATCTCGCAGGCCAGTGGCTGCTAGCCGCCGGATGAGTTCGACTTTCGTCGCGGTCGGGACAACATTTTTGATGTTCTGAAGACCATCACGAGGCCCAACTTCGAGAATCCGAACATCACGCCCTCCACTAAATGCCCCGACTGATTTGGAGTAGCAGCGAACTTGGAATCTCGACAGCAATTGATTCCTTTGGCTGGACTGATAGGCGGACAGCCTAGTGTTGAGGCAGGTCAACCGCAGAAAACTGGAAGGTTGACGTAGCGTAGCCATTTACTGCTTTAGTGACACGATTAACGGGTAGGAGATGTGATGGCTATGAAGGGGGTCGAAATGGATGCTTTAGTCATGACGAATGGGGAGGGGGTTGCCGACCGCTACCCGAGGAGGATCTTGTAGCAGAAGAGGCTGCGGGCCGAGAAAAGACAACCAACTCGTACAATGACACAACGATCTCTTCACGCAAATCGAGCCTCGGGATATGTCCGTCTCCAGAGCCTTTTCCTATTCCAGTGTCTCGACGGTGCGTACCTGATCCCCGAGCGGAGAAAAGGTGCATCAAGTGGCTAAAGCTCCCCATGTCGCCTGAGTATCGAACTTTCCGAGCCTCCTCCATCTCCAACGACACCGCCATAGAAAAATATCCAGACACCACATTTCCAACACAATCCAGGTATAGTGATCATGAAACAGCTTGGAGGTCCTTCGTTCTCCAGGTGGTCGATTGCTACGAGCATAAGAAAACATCCATTCCTGGCGAAGTCGTGCAGCTACCCGACCCCCGCAAGATTCTTGAACACTCTATTAGAGACTAAAAACGAAGGGCCCCTCAAGGGCGTCAGAATTCTCGATCTTTCGCGAGTCTTGGCTGTAAGACTGGATGAGTAGAATCAGCACACCAGCGCTCCCTGGCCTGGGCTATGCTCTGACATTCATTTAGGCACCCCTATGCACACAAATCCTTGCAGACTACGGTGCGGAGGTCATCAAAGTCGAAGATGTCGGTAAAGGCGTACGTAATAGCCCTTCGTCACAAATTCATTCGGAATATTGACATTCAACAGGATGATACCCGGTACTGGAAGGTGTCAGGTGAACAAAGCGCCTGGAAAGACGACAGTGGCCCAGTGTCAAACTATTTTGCGGCCGTCAACAGGAACAAACGGTCGATATGCCTGAATTTGAAAGACCCAAGGGGTCGAGATATCTTTCTGCAGCTCGCGAAAAAGGCCGACGTTGTGTAATCATGCCCCTTTTTCTTGCCCTTGCTTTCCTTATTCGACGCAGAAGTTTTGACTCTACTACAGCGTGGATAACTTCCGCCCGGGAGCGTTGGATCGGCTGGGGCTCGGGTACGATGTGCTGTCAACAATCAACCCTCGAATCATTCACGCTAGCGTCTCCGGTGAGAGCACCTGCCAGCATTTGCGCTTTGGAAAGCAGAGGAATGGCTAAACCAGACAGGTTATGGGTCCGTCGGGCCATTCTCGAAACGAGCAGGATATGATATGATCGCTGGTGCAGAAGCCGGTCTCTTGCATTTGACTGGGGAACGTGGAGGCCCTCCTGTGAGGCCTGGTCTCGGCCTTACAGATATGTGCACAGGTTTATTTACTCACGGGGCCATTCTTGCAGCCTTGTACGCGCGAGAGATAACCGGTAAAGGACAAATGGTAAAAGCTTCGTTGTACGAAACACAGGTCGCCCTCCTTACCAACGTCGCGTTGGCTTGGTTGAATCTGGGCCAGGAAGCAGAACGCTGGGGAACCCAGCATCCCAGCGTGGTCCCTTACGATGCATTCAAGACCAAGGACCTATATTTTGTCTGCGGGGCGACCAACGACAGCCAGTTCAGGATCCTCTGCAAGCAGCTCGGCCTGGCCGATCTTGCCGACGATCCCAGGTTCACGACCAACGCCGATCGAGTCAAAAATCGCGACGAACTCTACCCGGTCCTGAACCGTGCCTTCAAAACAAAGTCAACGGACGAATGGATCGAATTATTTGAGGGAAGCGGACTACCATACGCACCGATCAACACGATGGAGCGTGTCTTTGATCATCCACAGACAAAGGCGACGGAAATGGTTCACCAGGTGCCGTTCGATGCTGCCAAGTCCGGGGAGCTTAAGCTGCTAGGTGAGTGTGGAAGACCTTTTTGGTTATTGTCAGTTTGTATGGAATCTCTGGCATTCGCTGACATCCATGGAATAGGCCCAGCAGTAAAGTTCAGCGGTACACCGGCTTCTATCCGAACTGCGCCACCGCTACTTGGAGAACATACAGATGATATTCTTCGAGAACTAGAGCTGTCGCAAGCGGAAATTGATGATCTTCATGCTAGCAAGGTAGTTTGACGACCGTTTCGACCGTGGTTATGGGAGTTGGTAGAAAATTATTGCTTGGGCCGCTTGGTGGTACATCTTAGCCAGTCACTATATACAGCCGGCATGCGATTGTGGTCTGCGGAGATGACATCTACACTCATGTATTCTCCATTTCGAAATCAGGTCCCTTCACAGCATAGATAGTCCCGCTCGCAGACCAGTGTGGCCTTCCTCGCACGATATACACCTTTTATCTAGGGTGTATCCCCAACCCGGTAGACTAACTTACCCGAGCGAACTTTTCCGTCTTGAAGGTCTTTCAACCCCCGGATAACACCTGCCAGTCCGCCATCCCCAACCAAGGCTGGATGTGTCTTCAACTTGCCCTATTCAATGTTTTAGTGAGAAACCAACACTCAATATGGAAAAGCCGGTGCAATTGGTGTGAACCAACCTCAGCGAGTAATCGTTCGCAAAGACCCATGAACATCTTTGCAAATTCGAAATCCTCTGGGGAAGCCGCAAATGTTCTAGGTCCAAAGACAAATGTCTCTCCGAAAATGGTATACATGACGACTGCACTCGACTCGACATCGTCCCTGGGTGGGGTGATGGGGTTTGTAGCTCCGTAGCGAGTACCAGTGCCCGTGGAAAGAGAATCGGCGCAGATCTTGGCCGATGATTCTATCGAGATGGTATCCCATGCGTATTTGAGGCCGTTGTTTGTCAATCTCCGAATGTTGCTCGGGGTGTCAGGATCAGTATAAGAGAAACAATAGTCTGCTCCGAGGCCTCTGAGGCGACCGAACTGGTTCTCAGAACATGTGGTGATGACTGTATATCCCGACCTAACAAGTGATACGTCAGAGTGTAAAGTTGCTTAGGACTTTGGTTCTGTCTCACGTACAGTTTTGCAAACTGAATGGCCAGGCCGCCAGTGGAAGTGCCTCCGCCATAAATCAAGACGTACTCCGAGTCCTTCTCGGGGCTTGTCGGAAGCTTCAACTTCAGGGATTTCTGATAGAGACCTTGCCCCACGGTGATTACTGAAAGGGGCACGGTCGCAGCATCTTCATAGGACAGGCCATCGGGAATCCTCATCTGTACGTCTCCCTTGACCACAGCGTATTCGGCAAAGACGCCGTCCTCTCCATTCACGACATTGGACCCATGTGCACATCCACAGATTCTGTCGCCCTTTTGCCAGTCTTTGGTCACGGCAGAGCCTACTTCTTCAACGACGCCGGCGTAGTCGCAGCCCATCAATGCATCGTCTTTGGCTCTCCTGAAGGCCACATGTTTCCAGTCGGTCGGATTGAGCGCCACAGCATATGGTCTGACCAGGACATAGTCATCACGCAACCGGGGAAGTGGTCTATTCCGAACGAGTCGAGCTTCGTCTCCTTTGATGACCACGGCTTTCATGGTGCGGCCAGGATATGAGGAGCTCCACCTGGTCGACCTGATACGAAACCCAAGATCCGATGGAGGGGGACGAAGTTGTAATCGCCAATATTGATACGGGAAATACCACCCAGATCCCCTTGGCATCTCTCCCTCTGTCCCGAGAACTGCCGCCTGCTATGAGGACACCGAAAACTTGAGTATATAAGGAACCTCGATGGTATGATGTATTGTCTTTGTGTTGTGAATTTGTGGCTATTTCATGGACTTTGCCAATATACTTAAGGAGGAAAATCACCAAGTGGTGTCTTGGGGCAAGTCGCGGCTTACCCGTTGGCTTAGGAGGGCCGAGGGCCGGTCAAATTAAGAGGCTGTGGAGGCACAAATTGGCGTGGTGCAGGGGGTCTGAATAGGGTCCAATCTACCTCGTATGCTCTATCAACACCTGCTCCTCCTTCACCTTTGACTTTAGCGTTGATGGAATCATGGAATATCTTGCTGCAACCGAGCCGCGAGTATATACTTGTGCTCACTGCTACATACCTCAGAGTTACGACGGCAGTACCAATATATGTACCAGACCTATGCAGCAGCTCAAATCCAACTCGCTCTCTCCCTAGTACGACCGAGGCAACCCCAAGACTCTCTCACCAATGTAGTTCTTGATCATCTCCCTGCTAACAGGTGCAATCCGTGGGAGCATGGCTTCTCTCAGATAGCGTTCAACGTGATATTCTTTCGCATAACCCATGCCCCCATGTGTCAAGACGGCCCTCTGGCACGCGTCAAACGCGGCCTCTGCTGCAAGGTATTTTCCAGCATTGGCATATTCGCCGGTCGTGTGTCCTTGATCATAAAGCCTCGCGGCAAGGTACAGTGTCAACCTTGCCGCCTCAAGCGACATCCACGACTCTGCGAGAGGATGCTGAATGCCCTGATTTCGACCGATTTGCCGATCAAACACGACCCGTTCTGTAGCGTACGAAGCTGCTCGTCGAAGCGCCGCGTATCCCAGCCCCAGCGCCTCTACCCCGACAAGAACTCTTTCAGCATTCATCCCGTGCATGATCATCTTGAAGCCGTCGCCCTCTTGGCCGATCAGGTCCTCTACTGGAACCTTCCAGTTCTCAAAGAAGAGGATGTTGGAGTCCACGGCAGCACGCCCTAGCTTGGGAATCTCCGTAACCTGCACTTGGGTGCGATCGAGGTCGGTGTAGAAGAGTGACAGTCCCTTGCTCGGCTTGCTGACTTGATCTACCGGTGTTGTACGAACCAGGATCAAAATCTTCTGCGCAATTTGAGCTGTTGAAATCCAGATCTTCGACCCGCTGAGGACATAGTGATCGTCTTCACGACGGGCAAAGGATTGGAGTTTCAAAGTGTCGAGACCAGAATTCGGTTCTGTTACCCCGAAACATGCCCTTTCCTTGCCGGCTATTAGATTTGGGAGCCAGCGTTTCTTCTGTTCGCTTGTCCCAAACTTGACCACCGGCTCAAGACCAAAGATATTCATGTGGATAGAAGAGGCTCCGGCCATTCCTGCTCCTGACTCGGAAATCGTTTGCATCATCACAGCGGCTTCGGCGATTCCAAGCTCAGAGCCCCCATATGCTTGTGGCAGGCAAATCCCTAGCCATCCATCCGCCGCGAGGTCGTTGTATAGATCATGTGGAAACGCATGATTGTTGTCGTGTTCCAACCAGTACTCGTCCGGGTACTTGGAGCAAATCTTGGAAACAGCCTCGCGCACTGTCTTTTGCGACTCTGTAAAGTCTGGAGGATCAAAATCCAACCTCCCTACACCAGCTGATTTGAAGCCCCGGCTGATGTCAAACGAACCAAACCAGCCAGTGCGGGCGTGAATTGTGCGTCCTCCCACCGTACAGAGGGCTCTCCTCGACTGGCGAAGTAACAAACTCATGTTGGGTGGCGCTCTCTTTGGATTTGCTCTAGATTGAGCCTTATCAACACTTGTAACAGGGACTTGGCTTGGGTTGCCGGTTGCACATTAGCTCTAGACTTCTCACAAAAGTTACCTAGGTGAGAAACCAAGGAAAGTCGAGCGTAGACAAGGCTGAAAAGCCGAGGTCAACGTAATTGGAGCTTCGGGTAGGGCTGCGATATACAAGTTAGTGGTCGGCCCGAGGTGTGGAACAGTATAACACGGATGACCCTCTGCCCGTTTCCGCCTTCTATACCGACGACCCCTGTAGTGCTGGACACTTGCTTCCCTTGACCATGCAGAGAAAAAAGTTCCCCAATAATGGCTGGCCCATACTCCCCGCGCCCGGTGCTCCCCGGTTGCGCCTGAGGAGTGTCTTGACCTTGGCCATTTGCAGGCATTCTCTAAAACACCTCCGTATCTATCGCCTTGGCTCCCCTGTTCCCGGCCAAAGTGTTCTGGAGCGTATGATGTGGTTATGGAGGCTGCGGAACAGACCTCACCCTTGAATAGAGATAAGGCACCTCCAGAAAGGGATCGGCTTCCAGAGGCCGGCTCGAGCGTTTCCAATCACTCCCTGTACAAGGTGGCACTCCCGTTCATTATTGGGGGGCTGTCGGGGTCAATCGCGACGATATGCCTGCAGCCGGTTGACATGGTGAAGGTACGGCTTCAATTGACTGGTGAAGGAAGTAGAAGTGGCCCGCGCGCCAGTCCGTTCACTGTGGCTCGAGACATTGTCAAACAGGGCAGACCATTGGAACTGTACTCTGGACTGTCGGCTGCGCTTCTTCGCCAGGTGGTCTACGGCACCAGCCGACTTGGGCTATTCTTCACGTTCGAAGATGTTCTCAAGACCCGCGCGAAAGAGCGTGGAAGGGAGATGACATTCATAGAGCGCGCCGGGGCAGGCATCGCCGCGGGTGCGCTGGGATCATTCATCGGCAATCCCACAGAAGTCGCCTTGATTCGAATGCAGTCTGATGGCATGAGGCCGATGGACCGGAGACAGAACTATCGCTCCGTCTTCGACACGTTGCGTCGGATTGTCCAGAATGAGGGTGTGTTGGCACTATGGACTGGTGCCAGAGCGACTGTTGTCCGCGCCATGTGTACCAACTTCGGACAACTTGCTTTCTTTTCCGAGACGAAAAACCAACTCGAAAAGTTCTCCAACATCCCGGAGCAGGCACGAGTAGTGACAGCATCAACTGTGGCGGGATTTTTTGCCTCGTTTTTCAGTATGCCTCTGGACTTTGTGAAGACGAGGCTCCAGCGACAATCCACAGCCCTACAAGGACGACCGACCTACGCCGGTGTGTCAGATTGCTTTCGTCAAGTACTGCAACAAGAAGGGCCACTGCGATTCTACCGGGGTTTTGGAACCTATTTCGCCCGAATGGCACCGCATTCGTATGTTACACCGGTCCCAGGTTTTGACCTTTTGAGTTGCTAACGTGGGCAGAATAATCTCGCTCATAGTCGCAGACAATTTAACCAAACTCCTTAAAAGGCCATGAATTAGGGATCATAAGCTACGTTGTATCGTTGTATATGCAGTCTTTCTAAAGCTTCAAGTCCTCTGACACAAATGCCATGACCTCAATATATCCAATGCTCTAGTCCCTTCTGAACAGTTCTCAGAGCCTTGCCGCATTATCACTAGGCTACTTATCGGTATTGTAAATCACCTCGAACCCCTGTAATGCCTTTAGAGCTTGTCGACACTCCCTTTCGTACTGCTCAATGCCTCCCAGGTAGTTTAACTGTTCTCGTTTCTTTCCCGGTATATTGGCCCCCATGTACCAGGAGTCTGTCAGTGGTAGCAAGGTTTTGTCGTTTGCCTCTTGGATTGCTTGTTTCCACTGCTCCTCGGCATCCCTCTTTGCTTCAATCGACTTGATACCCTCCGCCTCAAGCTTCTTAATCAGGTCGACGATTATATCGACCTGGCTTTCAATGAAAACCGGTCCGTTTGTGAAGGCGGTCGGTGCTATTCGGGCCATCAGCAGTGTGAACACGATACGAGATTGCCAGAGTCCTTACCTTGAGGTCCATATATCATAAACATATTCGGGCAGCCATTGCTGCATAATCCCAGGTGAGTGAAGACGCCATCCTTCCATCGCTCCCGGAAGGTCAATCCGTCCGTCCCTTTGATATTCATGTTCGTCAGGCTACCCGTCATAGCGTCAAAGCCCGTGGCCATGACGACTGTATCAAATTCACGTTCGACCCCGTCTTGGGTGATGATGCCTTTCTCGGTGAACTCTCGGATCGGGTTGGCTTTGAGGTCCACAATATCAACATTGTCCTGGTCAAGACACTCGTAGTAATCTTGCTCGAGACTGCTTCGCTTCGTCCCAAACGCAAAGGGTGCCTTCTCCGGCACTAGGAATGCCGCTTTGGCTGGATTCTTGAGCCTAGGACGTGTCTTCTTTGCCCAGAATTCATACATCAACTTGTTGGCCTTTTCGTCCACCAAGAAGTCCCGGTAGTTTGCCTGGTTGAAGTTGAATCCACCACGATTCCATAGCTCCTCCCAAAGCTCTTCCCGTTCTTCATCATTCAAGTCAAAGACAGAGCCTGGCCGAGGATCGTACCCTAGTCCTGATTTTGATTGCCGACAATAGGCAAACACGTGTCCATACGTGGATTTATTGACACGCTGTTCAAATTCGCTCAGTGGGCGTTGGAACATGGGCAACGAGATGCTGGCAGTGCGGATATACACAGTCAAATGCTGTGCCTCCTTCGCGATTTCCTGTGTGCACTGCACCGCCGTTGCGCCCGACCCGATGATGGCAACGCGGGTGTTTTTGGTGTTGGCCACTTTCGGCCAGCGGGTAGAGTGAATGAGCTGTCCTCGAAATTTGTCCAAGTTTTTGAAATCGGGGAAGTATGGCTTGAATGAGCTTCCTGTGGCACAGATGAGATACTTGCATCTCGCTTTCTGGCCATTCTCAGTCGTGACAGTCCATTTCCCGGTGGACTGGTCGTATTCGGCGCCTACAACATTGGCGGAATAGGTGATATCTTTGGATAAGTCCAATGTTGTATCCACATGCTTGAAATACTCCTTTAACTCTTCTCCGCTGGGAAATCTCTCTGACCAGTTCCATTTGCGCCAGACTTCGGGCATCGAGAACTGGTAGTATGGAATCTCCGAGTCGACGCGAGCTCCAGGGTAGTTATTCCAGTGCCAGACTCCTCCGAGAGTTGAGCCTGCCTCGAAAACATGAACTTTGAACCCTAGACGACGGAGCTTATAGAGACCATAACAGCCACCGAAGCCCGCGCCGATAATGAGAATGTCGACATCTCGAACTTGATGGCTTCCGTTGGTCAAGGCAGTAATTGAACCCATGTCGGAATCGACAGTCAAGCAGGGCAAACGTAGCAAGTACCACAATGGATGACGGGACGGTAGTTAGAATGTTGATAGCTGCACGACCTACTCGAGGTAAAGGTGGTATTTCACCTTCTAATTGTAGTGAAGCCTTACAAGAATGTTCAGTCTCTGTTTCGTCGTCCTGTCCTATAACCGGACTACGCCGAGGCAAATTTGTGTAGTCAGAAACCAATTACACGCCCGCGGACCGAATGAAACAAGCGAGTCGCGTGTTTCGGCGCCGGCCAAAGTCACCGAAAGTATAGCCATTTTACTTGGAGTCATGAGATATTACAAGAACGCCGCCGCCTGGTGCAGTTGAAGACAAAAGCTGTCTGGTGATTGAGGATGAAGGTATCGCTATATCCATAGATCCGATCACCAGACGGCTTTCTATTCTCCTTTCCTGTATGCCAAGGGTGTCGAAAAATATTGAGCAAATATCTCGGCGTAGTCCATACCAAGAGCTGGAGGATCCCGAAGCGTCCAGAATACCTTGATTTGTCCTCGGTGCGGTTCCCGGCGCTTGTTCTCTCGACGACAAGGTTTGTACCTCGTATTCTTTCCCAGAACAGAGTTCCGACTTCGGCAAGCTCCACAGGAAATTCCATCCTCTGTCCGGGTTGGCAAGCTGCTAGAATGTCAAATATCTAGCCGAGAGCGGACAGTAAGCCAACCAAATCTTCTGTAGCCAGAGCAGAGATTAAGGAAGTGTAAGGTAACCACAGCAGCGACTCCAGCCAATATGAAGCCTTAGAGGACAAAATAGCAGCACGCAGAAGCCCAAGATCCGTATCAGGAAATCTAAAGGCAAGTTTTGCCATGCTGCCTCCCGCACATCAATTTATAGGTGTTGCGAACAGGAATTGAAAGAGATGAGATATGCACCTACCTTGTATACCCCACCCCCGAACCACCAGGGTTGATCCTCGGTGTTTCCTTGCGGAATCGAAAGGCCAGACGAAGTAGCTAGATTGGTCCACAATGTAGGGGCCATTGAACGATGCTGGTCATGCGTGCAGAATCGGGCGTCGCCGAAGCAGCAACCCGAAAAGACTTTTATATGAACGTTACATTCAGTGTAGCTGTCCAATGTACGGTGTCTTCAATAATAGATTGTTCTCCCCGCACTCTCACAGCGGGTGTCAACAAGAGTTCTCTCATCATGTCATGGAGCGACACTCCCGAAAAGAACAATGGAGTCGACACAGTCGAAGCCGACCCGGTTGACCACGTTGAATACGATAGCGGTGTTGTTAGCCAACAGTCAGTCCCCTGCTATGATGCTGCAGAGACACAGAAGGTCCTCCGCAAGATTGACTGGAGGCTCCTCCCAATACTGGCCCTGCTATATCTCCTTGCTTTCCTGGATAGGGGGAATCTGGGGAATGCAAAAGTGGCTGGAATGGCAACCGATCTGAACCTCACAGGGACAGAGTATAACTTGGCGGCAACCGTATGTTCCCGCTCACTGAACACTCTTTGCTTGTTTCCCTATTGACGAAGTAACAGATGTTCTTCATTCCTTATGCCGTCTTTGAAATTCCGAGCAACATTGTGCTTAAGCTGCTTCGACCCTCCATTTGGATGACATGCTTAGTGGTCTCTTGGGGCACGGTATGTGAACAGATAGTCATCCGACGTACAGTTCATTGTGGTTAACAATTGTTTCTAAAGGTTGTCGTCTGCACTGGAATCGTCCAAAACTACCACGGGCTGCTCGTTTGCCGCATCCTTCTAGGAGTCACCGAGGCTGGCTTCTTCCCTGCGGCCACTTTTTTGGTCTCTGAATGGTACTGCAGATTCGAGGTCCAGACACGTATGTCTGTGTTCTTCTCAGCGGCCTCAATGGCTGGGGCCTTCTCTGGTCTGTTGGCATTTGGCATCCAGCAGATGGACGGCGTTGCCGACCTTGCCGGCTGGCGGTGGATCTTCATCCTCGAAGGCATCGTGACAGTGTTGATGGGGTTCACAATACCTTGGGTTCTGCCCGACTCACCCGAGCGTGCTCGTTGGTTGACCCCCGAAGAGAAGAGATTCGTTCGATATCGTCTCGAACGCGACTCAGGCACCGAAAAGGGCCGAGTCGACACCATGGATCATTTCCACACCAAATACCTGGTGGCCGCTCTTACAGATTGGAAGATTTGGTTTACCGTCTTTGTATACTGGGGCAACACGTAGGCAGCCTATACAGGATCCCACACTCGTTCTTCGAACCTATTGGCTAACATGAGCTGCACAGAATCCCCGTGTACGCATTCACCTTCACAGCGCCCACCATCATCAAAGACCTGGGATACACTTCGGCCCAGGCTCAACTCCTCACCATCCCGGTCTACTTTGCCGGGCTCGTTTCTACGATCGGGTTCTCCTGGCTCGCTGACCGGCGTCGTTCTCGGTGGCCATTTGTGGTGGTTCCATATGCGATATCTATGGTTGGCTTCCTAGCACTGCTGGTCATCCCTCACCCCAAGTTGCCCGGCTTGACATACGCCTTCCTGTTTCCCATTACGATCGGCGTCTATCCCGCAGTCATCACGCTGGTGTCATGGGTTGCCAATAATCTAGCACCCACTTCAAAGCGTGCTTGTGGTCTCGCTGTGAGTATCATGATGGGAAATTTTGGCGGTGCCATCGGTTCCAATATCTACCTCGCCGAAGAAGCCCCGCGCTATTGGACCGGCTATGGTGTGTCGACCGCGTGCTGCGCACTTGCAATTGCATCAACCTTCGTCCTGAGGTGGGCCTACAAACGTGAGAACACGAAGAGAAACCAGATATCTGAGGAAGAGGTCAGATCGATGTATACCGAAGGTAAGTTTTCTTAGCCCCATTCCTGGCCAAAGGAAACCTTGCTAATTTGGAAACAGAGATGTTGCTGGACATGGGGGATAAGTCGCCTCTATACAGATACGTGTACTGATTGAGGCGAAGGGGTGCCATAGGAGAAGATTTCGTGTTTCCCAAGTCTTCTCACCGAGGTGTGCTCTGGGAACCCCAGATGCAGTACTTCCGATGGTGATTCCGATTACACCATGCGGCAATGGACAATGCAAGACCATAGATGTTGTAAAGGATGAAAGTATTAAAGAGCGAGAATAGAAATTCGCAATTCTGGAGAGACCCGCCGCCCAAGTATTTCAGTCCGGTAGAGGTTTTCAAGTCAAAACAGAATCACCATAGTCTGTTTCCCCCCTGCATGGGAATACCAAAAGCACCTTGAGACACTAATGGCGCATCTTCGAATGGCCAATCTTGTGAAAACCCTGTGATTAGTTCACTAGGCATAGGGTGATCACAGCGATCAGGCATGTCCAACGCGCTCGAGTACTGTCTAAATTCATCCGCTACGAACATGTGGTCAAACTGATTCATGGACGACAACAGGTCGAATTGGCCGGACCCCAGCTGCCATGAACTCTGCAGGTTATCACCAACCACGTGGCCTGAAGACGAGGATCCATCGACTGTAGTGGCTGCCTGAAGTGAGTGGATGCGTCCCGCCTGTTGGTTCTGCGCCGATACGGATGGGGCTAGATCCTTCTTTGCCGCGGCGTTGATGGCATCACGGATCACAGCGTTGCTGATGCGGTTGAAGAGCTCGCACGAGCTGCGAGCAACGCTCCACCTCTCGCAAATGGCGACAAGGATGTTCGAGCAGGCACGCGTGTCATTGATGATTTCCAGGTAGTCAGGGATAGGCGCGCCCTGACTGGGATCCTTCAATGCCAGACCGATTCCGTAGACGTAGGCGAGCCCGTCGATGAAGATTCCATGGAGCGTGATCCACGAGTAATTTAGCTGCCGTTTCCGGTGTAGCTCGTAGTAGGAGGTGATGGACGATTTGGCCGCGGAATATAGTCGTTGCAAATCGCCCTCCTCTTCGCCCGGCTTGGTGGGTATAACGGGATAAGGAAGGTATGGTGAAGGACGGTAGAGCAACAGAACTGCATTATTGAACACAGCATCGTACCAGTGCGCCGACAGGAAGCACGATACAAATGTCCTGTTGTTGTGGTGGCGTTCTCCTAGTTTTAATAGGCTCGTGGCGTTCTTCCACGCGACCAGTTCGTCGTAGAGTTGGCTTCGGACTCGGACCTTTTCCTCCAACGGAATGTCGCTCTTCTGTTTGGCGGCGTATAATGTACTCAGTATTTTCCCAGACAAATGTCGGATCTTAATGAGGTGCAAAAATGGAGAAATGTTTGGGGCCGCTGGGTCGGGATCTGGTTGGATGGGCCGATCAGGACCGAATTCTTCATCCTCCAAATGTGAAGGAAGTGAGATGTCGATGTCCTCGTCCCGCATGGCCACTGGGCGTCCAAGCGTGAAGCTAACTATCCTGTACTATCCGCGTCAGATGGGCATACTGTGACAACAGGAAGAAAGACGTCGCACTTACCTGTCAAGGTTATAAAAGCACCAAAATGCCCGTTTCCGCATTTCCACCTCAAAGGTTATGGGCACACTTTGTACAACTGGCCGTCCAGTCTGACGGTCTACCCGTTTTGGCTCCAGATGTAAGCCCAACTCGAAACAAATCCTTGCTCCAATGCCAATCAGGTGCCATATACTCCCGCTCGTGTCTCGCAAGTTGCTGAATATGCCATGCTGAGAAAGAAGAAGAATTGTCTGAAGGGGAACTAGTCCGCTCATGTTTAAGAGCTCGTGCAGCTTTTTCTGGGCTCTGGTGTAGTGAGTCGCAGTACCCGCCATTGACTCCTCGAACCGGTTGACGTTGGCGCTACCGATTGCCAAAACCATGTCGAATACGAAGGCATCGAACGGATGGGTGGAGTAATATGTCGGATTGCTGTAGATTTGTTCCACGGCAGCCAGGAAGGTGGGCCGGTGTAACAAAGGAAACGTTATATGTGTGTGCTGGAAATATGCCTCGATAAACTGCATCGCGATATTCTGAGGTGGAAGAGGCGCATCGCTCGCGGTACTGGACATGCGCCAGTTATGCTCATCGAGGTGGTTCGAGTTCTCTTTCGGCCAGTATCCCTCCGACTGCTGCGGATCCAAAACAGAGCTGATGATACTGGCTAAGCCCATCCCACTGCTCGATCCGAGATACCGCGTCTCGCCCGCCGCGGTCAACGTGAGGTATCCGACCTCGGTGGCGACAGCATCATCGGCAGGTGTTCTTGTAGAAGCCATTGACGCCGCCGTCATGACAGCATTGCGCTCCTGGGTGGGGGACTGACTATCCAAAATTTCACCTCCATTCGACGTCTCAGTTTGTGCAAGATTGACCTGGGCCGAGGGATTGATATCAATTTCGGCTTGTGCTTCCTGGGTAATGGGGCTGCGGATGGGGCTGGGGTTGTTGGGTGTGGCATTCGAAACCTGTGCTTGAAGCGCAGCAACTTGTCTCTGAAGCTTGAGATTGTCATCTTCGATCTTTCGCAAATCGCTTTCGAGACTCTCCACATATCCCCGGGGAAGGTTGCGTGATCTGAGCTTGTCCACGTGAAGACATTGGGCCCCAGCCTTTTCACAAGCGCTACATCGAGGGATACGGCGGTCACATCTAGTTTTGCGTAGGTGACATCGGTCACAAGCCTGCATTTTTGGGGGCACCGGGGAGGGTGGCCGGGGTACAGGACGTTACGGGGGGATCTGCGGGGTTATGCGTCGAGCACGACTAAGAATTCAATGGTCAGAGAACGGAGGAAGCCAAAGGAGAGCGAGAGAGGAGGAAGAGAAGACTGGAGAAGGCCGGGGCACACGCTCCCAAATACTCGGACGCAGGCCGATCGCAAACAGCAAAGAATCCGCCGTGGCAATTTGTGGGCGGGAGAGTGGACAGGCGGGGGAGGTGGATGAGCCTACTCCGTAGGGTGGTATAAGGGTCACTGGAGGGGGGCGGGGCTTATTCCAACCTCTAGGTGCCCATGTTTAGGCCCGCGTGCGCCAAGGCCAGTGGGCTACCGCACTAGTGGCTCGGGGACCTAGAAGTAGCTCCTCACCTATGACGATTACGCACTTCACTAGGCTACCAGCCCACGGATTTCGAACGGCCACTTGGCTACAAGTACCGAGTACTCGGTACACCATAAACGAAAAGGCAGTCTCGGCGACTTGCACATTTCAGCTGTTTGCCACACCCTCGGGGAATTCCCGACTACTTTATCTCCCCCGGTATTTCGCGATACTAATTGGCAGCAATCGCCGCGGTGTTGGCAAGGAATTTGGACTTGGCAGAAAGCTTCACCAAGTCATCGTTATTGCAAATCCCATACAACCATCCAGAACACTACACCCAAAACACCAAAAGAAAAAAAACAGAAATGCGTGGGAAATGTCGTATCTACAGAAGGCTGGGATCCAGCCAGTCCGTGGCACTCGAAGACCGATCTTTGTCGTGATTGTGGAGCGGATATAGGATGGTTCGGCGTTTACCGAAACCCCGCCTCTCTTCCCAGGCTCGGATATAGCATGCCCTGCCAGTTTGCGGCGACAGATTACCGAGTACGAGTGAATGGCACAGAGACTCGGATGCTCTAGAACGGCCCAAATGGCCGGCGATTGTGACTTGAGCAGACATTCAAATTTCAACTTTTTGCTTTCTCTCTCTTCCACATTCTCCTTCGCTGAGTGTGAGTAGACATGGCTCCTGCATTGACAACAGAGCCGAAACGGCCCATCATCATTGGCAATGTGGCCGGCGCAATGGAAGACTGTCCTTATGCCATGTGAGTCGAGCGCGCCAACGAAAAGGACAACTGGGATGACTGACGGCTGGGCTAGGCATCGAATGGTGACCGAAGGCTACCTGGATGCAATCGCTGGGGACTGGCTGTCCGAACTGAACATTGCTTGGAACGCCATTCGAAAGCACAATGATCCCACCAAGGGATACGAGGTTGGCTTCCTCGAACAACTGGACGACTGTATCGACATTATTGCAGAGAAAAAGATAAAATGCGTGACGAATGCCGGAGCCCTTAACACACCCGAATGTGCGAAGAAAGCAATGGAGATCTGCCAGAAGCATGGGCAGGGTCATCTTAAAGTCGCATATGTCCAAGGCGATGATATCTCTGAAATCGTTGTCGATCCAGCTAGACAGCAGGAGCTCGGCGGTATCGTTCATCTCGACCATCCGGAACGGAAATTAGAGGATTGGGATAGGAAACCCTACTGCGGTGTGGCTTACATTGGCGCATGGGGAATCGCTGAGGCTCTACGATGCGGTGCAGATATCGTCATTTGCGGCCGTGTCACAGATGCTAGTCCTGTCATTGGGCTTGCTGCTTGGTGGCACGACTGGCCCCACGATGCTTGGGATCAATTGGCCGGCGCCTTGATCGCGGGACGTAAGTTTGTCGTCTCTTCTGTTTCATTGATAGATCGCTGACTAGTTCTCAGATCTGATTGAATGTGGTCCCTACGTGACGGGCGCAAACTTCTCAGGAGTGCGACCATATCTAGATGGGCTTGTGGACCTGGGATTTCCCATCGCCGAAATCGCCCACGATGGCACCGTCGTTATCACAAAGCACCCAGAAGCTGCAGGATTTGTCGATGAGATGAATGTACGAGCACAATTCCTCTACGAGATCCAAGGCACAAAGTACATAAACTCGGATGTCTGTGCCGACATTGAAAACGTTAAAATTGAAAACACCGGCAAAAAAGACCGCGTTCGCATCTCGGGCGCGGTTGGAAGCCCGCCACCACCGACGACCAAAGCCATTGTGGTGGCAATCGGGGGTTACCAGGCTGAGGCTACTTTCTACATGAACGGGTTGGACATCGACGCCAAAGAGAGATTCATGCGCCAGCAATTAGAATACGCCTTCCGAAACGCCAATTTCTCCGAACTTAGCATTGAACGCCACGGGTCTGCTGCTGTCAACCCACCTCGCCAGTCGCTGGGAACTGTTGGCTATCGGGTGCTCGTCAAAGGCGGGAAAGCCGAAGATATCAGCGAAGAGGTGTTTCGAAAGCACGTCTACGCACTCCGAATGCAATTTTACGCAGGTTAGAAGCCCTTGCTCTCGCTTAGATTCTCCTTGACTGACACTTTGATAAAGGGTATCATATGTCACTGGATTTCCGAACCATGGCCCCCAAGATGTTTATGGAGCTTTTTCCCGGGGTTATTTCTTATACTTCTTTACCACATCGAGTGGTATTCGAAGGCAAAGAGATCGCCATTCAACACCATGGCATCACGGAACCACCGCCTGGTAAGAGACCTAGCAAGGAAACCGACAACCCTACGCCGCTCGAGACATTTGGAGAGACTCGATTGTTCCCTCTGGGTTCTGTAGCCCATGCGCGATCCGGAGATAAAGGAGACAACTGCAACGTTGGCTTCTTTGTCCGGAGGGCCAACGAATACAATTGGCTCCAGTCATACTTGACCGTCCCAAAAATCATCGAGTTGATGGGAGAAGACTTCAAGGAAGGCACTACAGTCGAGAGATGCGAGTTTCCTCAGATCTGGGCTGTCCATTTCCGATTTCTTGACTTTCTAGGTGGAGGTGCTGCCAGTAGCACCAGAATCGACATGTTGGGAAAAGGAGTGGCTGAGTACCTGAGGAGCAAGTTTGTGGACGTCCCCGTTCAGTTCTTGGACAACCCCATCTCGGTGGCATAAAGGATACGGGCGATACGGAGACGAGATATCCTATAGAATTTCTCAGGTGTTCTTCATTGGATCTGTTTGGAAACACGAAACAGCAGCATGTTAGAACCGTCCGTAAGCGGAACGGATTGACTGGTCGCAGAGGCTCGAGACTCACGGCTACACGGCATACAGAAATGATACCTAGTATTTTCACGAGTGCTACTAGTCCAGCTTCTGAATAACCCACCATTCGGCGACTACCGACGCCCAAAAGATGCCGAATTCCGCTTCTCCAGCCGCTTCCATGATTTTCGTGCTTCGTTAATCCAATAGGGCGATTCAATACATAGACATGTCCACATGGACGGATGAATGGGCAGCAGTTGATCAGGTCTGTCACTCCCCTAGTTATTGCTGAAGGCCTCATCCTATATAGGAGAATCTCCGTTGACGAGCATATCTCGGACGGAAGCTGATATATCGCAATTGATGCAAGCTCCCTGTACTTTCGACCTCTAACATTCTGCTCGTATATGAGCACAAGAACAGCTATCTAGGGGGACCTCCAGTTTTCAAATGATAGCCTCCATCAACGGGAAGAGTGATACCCGATATGAAATCAGCACGTGGTCCAACAAGGAACGCCACAGCGTTGGCAACATCCTCTGGTAGAGTATATCGCCCAAAGGGATGCTCATCGAGTAACGCAGAAAGGCTCGGCTGTGAGAACATGAGCGGGGAAACCACATTGACGCGAATTCTATCTGTGGCGTAGTCATAGGCATCCGTCTTGCTCAAGCCAAAGACACCTCCCATGGTTGCCGAATACACGTGCATGCCCAGCAGAGCCGCAGTTGAGGCGATACTTGCGACATTCACGATACTGCCGCGAGTGATTTGTCCCTCGAGAGGTTCTTGCTTGATCATATGACCCAAGATCGCTTTCGAACAGAAGAATATCTTGGTCCCAGAACCAAGGAATGTATGTCAGTCACTAAGACGTATGGAAAGGAAACAGAGCTGGGTTTGGGTAGCGACCAACAAAACATACACTTTTCTGGTTGTTCTCGAAAGCCAGGTCGAACTCTTGTTCCTCAACTTCATGCGCCCCAGTAGCGGGCGATTCATGCGTGGCCAGACTTGCTGCAAAGTCGATTCGACCGAACTTGTCGACTACCGATTGGAAGAAACGAGCAACAGAAGCCTCATTGTTGAAGTTGACCTCGCTGTCCAGAAGATTGAGCGTGCCGTGTTGCTTTCGCAGAAGACGGACGGTCTCTTCAAGAGATGCGCTATCCTGGTCGCCAATGGCTAAGTTTGAGCATCCTTCTCGAGCGAATGCAATTGCTATTGCTCTCCCTGTTGCTGAATGGCTGTTAGAGGTCCTCTCTATATTCTTTCAAGAGGGATATGCTCACCAGAGCCAGCTCGGGTCACGACAGCTGTGCCACCTGCAAGTGTTCCAGCCATATTAGCTATATTATGGCCCTCTGTAATGTCTGATGCGCAAAGTGGTCTTTTTGTCAGGCTAGTAAGCTGCTCAGAATTAAAGGCTCTCTATACTCCCTCCACGAACCCTCGGCCCGTTGCATCTCCGCTGTGTAGTATATGGTCGGCGCAAACCGAGTGTTAACGTGACCCATGGGCCGAGGCCGAACCATGACGGCCCAGGGCAGGTTGAACAGAGATCCAGGAATCGAGGACTTGGGGATATGTGGTCAGCCGTATCTTGGTTCCCTAATTTTAAAATGGTTTGGGGAGACTCGAAGTACATCTAACTACTGCCCCAACAATAGCACATACAGCTGCATATAACGTAACTACCTTTGAAATGGACCCCATTCTTCAGAAGGGAGTGGGTTTGGTGACTGGCGCAGCTTCAGGTGAGCAGATATACATCGCGTTGAGGTGTCTGATTGAGGCTAAAAGTTTCATCAGGGATGGGCCAACAGATTGCAATAAAGCTCGCCCAGCAAGGCTGCACTAAGATTCTCTGCGTCGATTTGAACGAGGCAGGTCTCCAAGAGACCAAACAATTGGTCGAGAAGGTATCAAGTGCCACAGAGGTTGCACTGTACCTGGCAGATGTCTCGGATGGCAATTCTGTCAAAGGAATGGTCGATGAGTGCGTGAGCAGGTTCGGTCGACTGGATTTTGCAGCCAACAATGCTGGGATTGGGTTGGGAGGGACGAGAACCCACGAAACTGATGTCGCCCTCTACGAGAAGCTGTACAGGGTCAACGAAAAAGGGGTAATCAATCCCTAGTTTTGTTACCGATGAGAGAGCAGTGTGACAAGTCGGACACTAACACGAACTCAACAGGTGTACCTCTGCACCAAGTACGAGGTACAGCAGATGCTGAAACAAGAACCTCTCGACTGGCCACAGGGAGACGAACGCAAAGAACGTGCATTTCGAGGTTCGATCGTCAACACCTGTTCCCTCTCTGGTACCGCTTCTGTGCCAACATTGTCATGCTACAACAGCGTCAAGCACGCCGTGGTATCCATTACCAAGGTAGATGCACGGCAATATGCACCTCAAGGCATTCGCATCAATGCTGTCTCTCCAGGATTCACCCTGACCCCGATGCTGATGGGCGGCGGGGCAGGGCTGAGCGAAGATTTCTACGACGGATCCAAAGCACAGAGCCCTATGAAGCGGTTGACCTTTCCCGAGGAGGTTGCGGAAACAGTCTGCTTCTTGTCTGGATATCGGGCCTCGGGAATCACGGGCGTGAACCTCCATGTAGATGCCGGAGCTTCATTATTCCATGTGATATAGTCCTGAGAGGTCTCTGTGCCGAGAATTATATCTATACATCTGAGATTATGACACATGTGAAACGGGACTAGCTCCTCTCTCGGTGATTCCCGAACAAGCCCTAAATCACCCCGCGCCCCACAGACTGCAACATCAAGACTATGCCACGTGACTTCTTCCTTTCCCCCCCGCTCCAACCCCTCTCCACCGCACGACTCCACCTTGTAGTCGGTACTTGTGGTTCAGCGGCCTTGGCCGAGCTCGGGCCGACCTGATCTAGCTAGTCAAAAGCGCCCCCGTACCCGAGGCAGACGCTGAGCTGGCGACACTTCTCGTGCCTCCAAGGTCAGACTCCGCCTTCGGTGGCCATAGTTTCAAAACACATCAGATATGTGGATGGCTTATGCAACTTGGCCTTAGCTGTAAATCAATACTGCGAGGCTGTCATAGCTATCTCACAAGATGTCGGGGCAATTGGTGAAGCTCTGGCAACACCCCGATCCTGCCTCCACGAACATCGAGGCATTTCGACGTCTTGCAAACGAGAGATATCAACTGAATATAGGTAAGGGCAACGTCCCAAGTTGTTTTCACTCCCCCAAATCAGCTCAGCTAACACAAACTCTACCTTTGTGCGTCTCAGCCGACTATCATGATCTGTGGAAATGGTCAACAGAATCTCTCAACAAGTTCTGGATGCTGGTGTGGGAATTTACCCGCGTCAAGGCATCGATTCACCCTTCATACGCCATCGCGTCTTCGGATGTGAAGAGACTGAACCCGACACCCACTTGGTTCCCAGAAGCACGCCTTAACTTTGCGCAGAACATTCTTGAGACGGCTTACGTAGCTGGGGCCGGGTCGAACATTCCCATCCTGACAGGTGTCAGAGAAGGAGGCGGCGAAATCGAGAACGTCACGCTCTCTCAGCTGCGAGACAGGGTTGGACAGTTGGCAAATGGCCTGACTCGAGCTGGTATTCGAAAATCCGACTGTGTGGCCTGCATTGCCTCCAACAGTATTTCCACCTTTACCATCTTTTTGGCAGCAGCTTCGATCGGTGCCATCTTCACCTGTTGTTCTCCCGAAACAGGTGAGAAGGGCATTTTGGACCGTTTCCTGCAGGTGCAGCCTAGGATCTTGTTTGCCGATGATTGGGTTCTGTACAATGGGAAGCGAATCCCTTGCTTAGACAAGGCGCGGTCAGTGGCAACTCGGTTGAAAACGCAGGGCATTCTAGGGGCCCTTGTCGTTGTGCCACGTTTCGGCGAAAAGTACCCAGATCGACCTGATCAAGGGTTCCAGAGCCTCGACACATTCACTTCTGAGGTGTCTGAGCAGTTGGTGTTTGCGCAGCTGGAATTCTCCCACCCTCTGGTCATCGTGTACTCTTCAGGAACGACGGGGCAGCCCAAGTGCCTTGTCCACACTCTTGGGGGGATTCTGCTGAAGCAGAAGGTGGAGCAAATCTTGAGCATCGACTTGAACAACACCAGTGTCTACCTTCAATACACAACGGTAGGAGTGCACTTGTCCATGAAGCTGTTGTTTACGTTTCGCTGACGTCAGGGTCCGATAGACCAATTGGATCATGTATCTCTACTCGGTCTCAGGCTTGCTCAGTGGAGCGAGATCAATTCTCTACGATGGCTCACCCATGAAGCCGAGCCTGCTGGGATTTCTCAACATCCTCTCTTCTCACCGAGTCACTCACTTCGGGACCAGTGCTCACTACCTCTCCCTCCTGGAGCAAGCCGACATTAGAAAAGAAGGCATGCCAAATCTGGACGCCTTGAAGGTTGTCACCAGCACGGGATCAGTCCTAACGGAGCAACAATACTACTATGCCTACAAGAACTTTGGACCAGTGCAGCTGAGTAGTATTGCAGGTGGCACAGACATTGCTGGAGCTTGTGAGACTTGCAGTCCTTCCACGTTTCTAAGCCCTTCAACTAATATGAGACCAAACAGTTGTGGGCGGTACCCCGAGTCTGCCTGTTTATGCTGGTTGGTGCCAAGCACGAGCACTGGGGATGAAAGTACAAATTTACTCGGATGATGGACAGGCAATCGAGTCAACCGGCGAAGCTGGTGAGCTGGTGTGTACTGCACCCTTTCCATCCCAGCCAGCATTCTTTTGGGGGGATAAAAGCGGTGAACGGTATCGCTCTGCATACTTTAAGAGGTTTCCTGGTAAGTGTGAACCTGGTCAAACTGCGATCCCTGGCCACAAGGAAGCTAAACTTTCCTCTAGGTGTGTGGCATCAAGGAGATTACATTCGTATGGACCCTCACACCCAAGGCGTCCAGTTCCTGGGTAGAAGCGACGGTGTCCTCAATCCATCTGGTTTGGCTTAATCCCCCCAATCAAGTGCCCCAGTTCCTGAGCCTTCTGACGGATCTTGCAGGTGTTCGATTCGGAAGTGCTGAGATCTACAACTGCCTGACGGCCTTCACAGAGATCGAAGAAAGCCTCTGTGTCGGCCAGCGAAGACCATACGACGACGATGAACGGGTCTTACTATTCGTGAAGATGAAACAAGGATACTCTCTGGATGAGAAACTGAGAAGTGCCATCAAGGCTTGTATTCGAAAGGATCTGAGCCCAAGACATGTTCCCAAGTTCGTTTTTGAGACGCCAGAGATTCCCCTGACTGTGAATGGGAAGAAGACCGAGTTGCCCGTGAAGAAAATAGTCTCTGGTCAAAAAATCACTCCGAGCTCGACTATCGTCAACCCAGAATCGTTGACGTGGTACGAGCAGTTTGCCTACCTCGACGAGAGAGGCTCAACGAAACCGTCAAGCAAATTGTAGAAGTGGGCGTTCTATAGACTAACCAACGCGAAGGATGATGTCCAGGGAAGAAGAACCGCTCGAAGGTCCAGGGAAACCACTCTAGAGCATGACATATTCCCGAGCCGAGTATTACATCGTTTGTATTCTAGATTGTCAGTCCGACGTGGACCACTTTGTTATGAGCAAAGCCGTTGGGTCGGTATTTCCCGGGCCAGTCAAGCTCTCAAGTACCTAGGTAGCTAAGCAAAGTAAGTACTTGAATTGCCATCAAAGCTTCTCTTACGCCATCAATTGTCCGTCCTGGTATACGCTTTTCCCCTCCTAGACATATCGAGAGTCAACAGTACAGTATGACTGGCTTTGGTGTCTTTCCCCTCGCCAATAAAATCATCGTTGTCACAGGCGGTGGTTCAGGCATCAACCTTGCCTTTGTGCGTCAGGCACTGGATCTCGAGGCTCGTATCATTGTCGCCGATTTGAGATTGACAGCCGAAGCGCAAGACCTGGTCGATCGGTCTCCCAACGCCGTCTTTCAAAAATGCGATGTGGCAAATTGGGAAGACCTCCAGAACCTCGTGGGTGCCGCTGTGCGGGAGTTTGGAGACGTCCCTGATGTTTACGTCGCTGGCGCCGGCGTCTTCGAGCCTGTATGTCATCTAATTGAGCTCTTTGACCCCCCATCTTCCCATGACTTTGGAGAAAGAAGCTGTTGCTAAAGGTGTTTGTGTTGAGGTCAACAGTTGTGGTCGAGTTTCCAGGAAGACACCGAGACTGAACGCTACGCCCAAGTGGATATCAACGTCAACCACCCTATCAAGCTCACGAGGATAGCGATGAGAGAGTTGGGCAACAAGAAGAAAAAAGGGGTAGTCATCATCACTGATTCAGTTGCTGGGCTTCGGGGGGAGTATGCCGTCGCCCTATATTGTGCAACAAAACATGCAATCACCGGCTTCGTACGATCCATGAAGAATGCTGAGTCGATCAATGGTGTCAAGGTTGTAGCCATTGCTCCCGGGTAAGCCAGTAGGAATATAGATCTCCCCCTTTCCAGGTTGCTAATATTATACGTTCATGGCCAGTAAGGTTCACACTCCAATGTGGACAGAGGACAACGACAAGTTGAAGCAATTCAATTACGACGCGGGAACGGCCAATACACCGGACGAAGTAGCAGCAGCAATGGTCGATCTTATTGTGGAAGAAAGATATACGGGAGGGACAATCCTACAAATGACCAAGTCGGGGACCCGGATAGTGGAAGACAACTGGGTGCAGAAATGAATCCGCAGTCTCAACTTATTGCTGTCACATACGTAGTGAGCCTCAGATCAACCGAGCAGAGATATACGAGAAGCGATAAAGAACTTACCACCAGGATTCCAGCAGTGTCGAGGACAATTTGTTGCCATTCCAAATAAAGGCCCGCCTTATAGTCATCAAGATCCAGGTCCATATACCCTTCCTTTGCGTGCTGGCGAGACACCACGCCTAACCCCCGACCTGTAGTGGTTCAACTTCTGGCCTCGGATACGTCCGAGTGATTCCGACTTACCGTTGATTGTGGGATCCGATGCAATGAACAACATGGCTCGACAACAGTCTTCAACCAGGGCAAACCCAACTCCTTTCCCCTCGAGGAACTCTTGAACCTTTTGGGACAGGATTGGCGTGCGGATGTACCTGTGAGTCGCAATTGAATGGCTAAGTCAGCTACTCTGCATCAAGACAACGTTGGAGGAAACATCAGTGGTGACAATGTCTCACCATGGAGCGACCAGGTTGACCCGGATATTCTCCTTCCAAGAGGTACGGCGAAGACTCCTCATGACTCCTCGTACGCCAAACTTGGATGAATTATACTGGATTGAGCCTGGAAGGTCAACATATCCTGCCAAGCTAGATTTGAGTATGAGACATCGGTCTCTGTCGCTGTCGACCGGTTGACGTCGAAAGTAGTGAAAGGCCAGTTTAACGGTGTAGAGTAATCCCGTCAGGTTGATCTCCATGGTCTTCAGATTGGGCTTGATGGGAGGACCAGCAGGATCTGGTCATCGGTCAATAACGACAGTCTTGCCCAGCGAACCCTTAAATCTAATACTCGCCTTGGAGGGTAAACATATCATCCTGCCCGACAATTCCTGCATTTGCAATGACAATGTCGCAGCTTTTGTGTGGAGAACTCTTGGACGCGGCTTCAAAGACACGGACCTGATCATCCCAGTTGGTGACATCGCATTTGATGAATTGAGAATTTCTGGTTTTTTTTCCCGTGGTTAATATCTCAGAAGTCCAAGAGAATATCGATAAAGTCATACTCTCCCAACTCGGCCACAGTCTCTGCCCCAAGCTTCTCGTTCACATCGGCAATAGTGACATAGGAGCTGGATCGCCTTGTAAGCAACCTCCCATCGACACCGAAGTGGCTGAAGGACGTGAAACCTTACCCAGCTTGAATGAATGCTGTGGCATATGCCTTTCCCAGTCCACTCGCACCTTGTCTTCGGTTTCAGAATTGGATGTTGTTTCCACTGAAACAAGTCCTCACCTCCAGTAATCAACACCGATTTCCCAGCGAGACGCTCAAGGCTCAAGTGCTCTGAGACCTTCATGGCTCCTTTGTCCTCATACTCTGGAATAGACATTGTGCAGGTTGTCAATATGGATTTTCCCGAGTCGAAAACAGTGCTAACAAAGTAGTGGGCTCTCGATTGCAAGCACAGAGTTGCGCGAGTCGTTGCTCGCTCCCACCCTTTAATGTTCGCGACCAACTGACTACCAAAGGCTTCAATTTCCCCAGGCTAAACTTCTCCTTCGGACCTACTTACCGAAAATCAATGGGGGAAGGACATGCAGGGAAACGTGGCTGCAGGGTTCGCAAACTATTTCTCGGCTGTCGCCGAAACACCTTTATAGCTCCCTGTAATCTCACACAGAGTCCTGTCCATACCTCTTGCAACTGCCGGGGATATCGAAAAGGCCGCGCAAGCTTGAATCAACACGCTTCTAAAAGCCTCCTCGGACCTCGAGGCCATTTACATCTATCAGGAACTAATAGCAAAATACTGACTCATTTCTGAAGAGAGAATACCTGGTTACATGGACGTGGTCCAAACAAGTTGTTGCCTCACATACGTCCCCATTGCTTGCCCTGATTTCACTTTTTCTCCACCTCTACACTCTCAACCTGCGCGGCAGTGTTGCCCAAATCTTTCTCTGCGAGTCCGTTTTCGAAGCGGGACTCATCCAGCTCGCCCTGGAATACAACCACCTCCTCAACATCGCCGAAAAGAGCAGCAATCTCCTCCAGGGGCTTCTTCAAGGTGTTGGGGAAGTACAGCAAGACGGCCACACCTCCGATGAATGCCTGGAGAATGAAAAAGATATAGTACTTCCAGCCAATGTTGGCAAACGCAGAAGGGGCGGCCGAACTCCACACAATGTTGGAAAGATTCTGGGCAGCGATACCTATGGCAAATCCTTGGACACGCACTTGCGAGGGCCAGATTTCTCCAATGTAGAAGAACATGGGGCCGTCCAAGCAAACCACATAGAAGAAGACGTAGAGGTATGTCATGGCCACGCCTCCGGCCAGACCAGAGGAGTTGGTGGTCCCAAGATAAGTCGCCTGCAGAGCTGCCTCGACGATCAAAGTGCACATGCAGAGGAAGAATCCGCTTGCCAAAAGCCAAGTTCGGCTTACTCTGTCCACGAAGGTCATGGAAAGCAAGGGAGCAAGCATGACAATGGTGACCCAGCCGCCCAGGAAGAGAAGAGTATCGAGTTCGTTGTAGCCAAGAGCAGAATAGATGGCAGTGCCATAGTCTAGAACAGAAGATATCAGTCGTCCGTGTTCAAGAGGGAACGATGCCTCAAATTGACTTACTGTTGATAACGAGGACCCCAGAGCCCACCATGCACCATGTCAGGCAGATGGTGATGAAAGCTCGCTTCCTCATGGTCGGGTGCTTGAAGATCTGAACGTATGTCATTTTGTGCGCATTGTCCCATTCAATTTGCTTCCGAATCTGGTAAAATTCCATCTCAGCGAAGTGATCTGATTGGGATGCGCTGGAGTGTAGCGTTTTCAAGATGGCCAATGCCTCCTCGTGTCGGTCTTTGGCAATGAGGTATCGGGGCGACTCGGGAAGCCAATACATGGCACCGAGCAGGAGGCTTGGGAAGAGCATCTGTAGTCCGGTGATGCCGCGCCATTGACTATCGCCCGTCACAAAGTAGAAACCGACCCCGCCAAAAGAAGCAATGACATAGCCAACCCCGATGTTGACCGCGATAATGTTCCCAAGGACACCGCGGTGAGAAGGTGGCGTGATCTCAGTAACCCACGTCGGGATGGTGCAAAGAAATTGATATGCTCTGTATGACGGGGGTCAGTCGTGGATAACACGGAGCAGTAGCTTGGACCAGAACTCACGCCCAACCGCAGAAGAAGCGGAATGCAATGTACAAGCCCATGCTGTTCGCCCCCGTGCAAACTGCAGAGGCGATGATCATGATCACCGATGCGACCGAGGCAGACACCTTCCGACCATAGCGGTCCGCGAGCAAGGCATGCGTAAAGGCTCCGAAGACGCCCCCGACGAAGAAAACGGCCAGGACAGCCGCAACGAGATCATTCGCATTTTTGGCCGTGTCCAGGCCCATTGCATGCAGAAATGACGGCTGACCCAGGGTTGAACCAATGACGGAATTGGAAAAGCCAAAGCTGGCAGAACCGAAGCAGATGAAGACGACGATGAATACCAACTTGGCTCCAAAGTGGCGACGTCCATGTTCGAGGTTGGCGACACCATGGTCTCCGTGGTCAGGGGCAGTCATGGTGCAGGTCGCAGTTGTAAGGAGTGCTTGACGCAGACTGCGTGTTGTCAAGGAGAAGTTGAGCAAAGTGCCAACTCTGGGGGCAAAAGAGGTTGTTCGAAAGGAA